>ML795075.1:147495-160828 GCA_009831015.1 Picea engelmannii | reverse complement strand
TTGGGTTTGACAGGTTACTACCACAAGTTTGTTCAGCACTATGGAAGAATAGAAGCACCTTTAATGGCACTAACTAAGAAGGATGCATTTTCATGGACTCCAGAGGCAACTAAAGCTTTTGAACAACTTAAAGAGGTGATGTGAAAAGCTCATGTCTTGACAACTCCAGACTTCAGAAAAACCTTTATTGTGGAATGTGATGCCTCGAGAAATGGAATTGGTGTTGTCCTAATGCAAGAAGGAAGGCCCCTGGCTTTTGAAAGTCAACCACTCCAGGGAAAGGACTTACACAAAGCCATTTATGAGAAGGAAATGATGTCAATAGTACATGCATTGAAGAAATGGCATCCTTACCTAATAGGTAGGCACTTCAAGGTAAAAAAAAAATCATGATAGTCTTAAATACTTCTTAGAACAAAGACTATCTTTAGAAGAACAACAAAAATGGGTAACCAAGATATTGGGTTATGATTTTGAAATTGTTTATAAAAAAGGGAAGCAAAATGTTGTGGTAGATTCACTCTGAAGAAAGGATGAATATGTTGAGGCCTTTCTCTGTGCTATCTTGATCATCGAACCTGATTGGATAATAGAAGCAAGGGATGAATGGAAGAATGACGAAAATGTGTGGACTCTCATTCAAAGGTTGCAGCAGGATTCCAGTGCATCAGATACATTTACATGGGAAAATGATTCACTATGGTACAAAGATCGCTTATATTTATGTAAGAACTCCCAACTCAAACAAAAGGTACTATTGGAATTGCACACCTCTCCAGTAGGAGGGTACTCTGGATTTTTGAAAACCTACCATAGGGTCAAGAAGGAATATTTTTCAGATGGCCTTAAAACTGATGTTCAAAGGTTTGTGGCAGAATGTTTGGTTTGCCAACAAAATAAGGTGGAAACAATTAAGACCCCTGGTCTTTTACAACCATTAGCCATCCCAAGTCAGCGCTGGAAGGAGGTTTCCATGGATTTCATCACAGGGTTACCGAAGTCTAAAGGAAAGAGTGTCATCATGGTGATTTTTGATAGACTGACCAAGTACGCACACTTTTGTGTACTCTCTCATCCCTTTAAAGCCAGTAAAGTTTCCACCGCATTCATGGAGATAGTTCAAAAGCTACATGGCAGCCCAAAGATTATTGTAAGTGACATAGATCCCATCTTCACTAGACATTTTTGCTCAGAATTATTTTCTTGTTTGGATACTCAATTGGCTCATATCTCATCCTATCATCCTCAGTCTGATGGACAAACCGAGATAGTGAAAAAATGTCTGGAAGGCTACCTTCATTTCTTTGTCTCTGATAAACAAACAAAATGGTTCAAATGGTTACCCTTAGCAGAATGGTGGTATAACACTTCCTTTCATACTGCAACAAAAATGACACCATTTATGGCACTCTTTGGATACCACTCTCCTTCCATCACTTCTTCTCTAAAACAAAAATATAAGGTTCAAGAAGTGGAAGATCACATCGTGCATCAACAAGAAGTTCTCCAAATATTAAAGGACAACTTAACCATGGCACAGAATTGCATGAAACAACAAGCAGATCAACATCGTAGTGCAAGAAGTTTTGAAGTAGGATATTGGGTGTTTTTAAGACTACAACCATACAAACAAATATCCCTCAAGCAAGCCAATAAAGATAATAAATTATCACCAAAGTACTATGTCCCTTATAAGGTGTTGCAAAAGATTGGTACTATGGCATACAAATTGGAGTTTCCTTCATCTTCACGAGTACACCCAGTTTTCCATGTTTCATGCTTAAAGAAGGTTATAGGTGACAAGATCCCAGTTCAAACTATATTTCCAGAACTTGAAGAGGAAGGAAAAATCATATTGGATCTTGAAGCCATCACTAACACAATAATTCACCAGTTGAGGAATAGATCCATTTCAGAGTATCTCATTAAATGGAGGAAACTACCCACTGAATATTCCACTTGGGAAGTTGAGTCTTTTATACAGAAGCATCCAGAGTTACTCAAGCATTGTGGACAACACTTGTCTCAAGGGGAGGGGCATGTTAAGCCCTAAATAATGGCTCATTACCCCTTAATTAGGGAATATTACATTAGTAATGTTATTTTACTTATGTCGAATTTAGTCCATTAGTTGTAATTATACCTCCTAGTCTCCTATATATACCAAGGAGACATTTTCATTTTGAATCATCTTGTAATTGTACATTTATGTGGGCATAAGGAGGTTTCCCCCTCGAAGAGACTTATTATCTGAATTTCTCTCTTTTTCAAGGCATTGAGTACTAATTCTAAGGTTTTTCTATGCTATACTGATATTTGGTTCTTAACATTGATTCTGCTAGACCATTCCCTTTAGGGTAGTAGCTGGAAGAATACTTCAGTTTAATCCCTTTCTCCAGAGCGAAAACATTTATATCGAGGGATGAAAAATAAGAAGCATTATCAAAAACCAGACATTCAGGAATGTCAAATCGAACAATGATATGGGAGTTCAGAAAAGACACTACCTGATTGATGTTGATCACTTTCATAGGTACAGCTTTAGACCATCTTGTAAAATAGTCTGTTGTTGTAAGTATATACTTGTGCTGCTATGAAGAATAGGGATTAATTGGTCCTATGATGTCTAGGCCCCATTATTGAAAAGGTGCATCTACAGTAACATGTTGCAAATGGAAAGCTTCCTTTTTCACCCGTCCTGTAGCCTTTTGGCAGATTATACATTTGCGAGACAGCGTATGGGCATTTTTAAACAAGGTAGGCCAGTAGTATTTAGCCCTCAACACTTTGTGGGCAGTGGCATATCCACCGAAGTTACCAGCAGCTTCACCTGCATGAAGTTCATCCAACACTCTTTCAGACTCTTCCTTTTCTAAACAGTGCAGAGAAACACCATCAAAGTTCTTTCGAAATAATAATTCATTTATTAACTGGAAATATGTAGATTTGAGCCTAAGTTCTCATATGTTTTTAGGATCAAGATTGCGGGGAGCATATCCATGAGTTAAATAAAATTTAATGTTCTCATACCATGAATTGGGTGTAACTTGTGCACAACTGATCTATTTTTCATTATGTTGATTTACAATTGAGGTGTTTATTTGGCTTTCTTGTTATTCAATTGAATCAACTACTAGTTTACACATGCCTTGACCTCTAACAAGTTGTGCAAGAGTTATTTCAAGGTAATATTCTTGTAGTGAATTCATCCAATTTGCCCTTTTCTCACCTAGCTCTTTTTGTACTAACAGGTTTCTCGCTGCAGGGTAAGGAACAATAACTTTGGTTCTGGATTTCAACAGGTAAGACTGGAAGTGTTTTACTACTTTGAAAACAGCATATGCTTGTTGATCTACTATTGGGTAATTAAGTTTTGCTCCTTTAAAATTTTAGCTCATGAAGGCAATGGGTATCTCATTTCTTTCATTGTTTTTCTCTGTAAGTACGACAACATAAGATCGATCAGATGAAAAAGTGTAAAGAGTGAAATAATGAGAAAAATTGGGACTCGTCAAAGAAGGGGATTCTATTATCGCCTTTCTAATTGAATCGAAAGCCTGACTTTCTTGTGGTCCCCAATGGTACAAAACATATTTTTTAATTAAATTTTGTAACGGTCTAACCATTTCCGAGAAACTCTAGACAAATCTTCTTACGAAATTAATCTTGCCCAAAAAGGATTGCATGGCCTTTTTGGAAGGAGGGGGGAGTTTAGCAATAGCTTGGGTTCTTTAGGGTTCAATAATCATTCCATCCTTATATACTATAAACCCAAGCAATTTTCCTTGCTCTACTGCAAAGATCGATTTCTTAGGGTTGAGAGATATGTCGAACTTGCGGCATTGTTCCAAGATAGCCCTGAGGTTAGACAAGTGATGTTTCTTGTTTTTAGAGAAGACGATGACATCATCAAGATAGACCACAACTGAATGGTTAATGAGGCCACAAAAAGAAATATCCATTGCTCTCTGGAAAGTGGTGTCGGTGTTTATCAGTCTGAAACGCATTTTCTTATAGGCATAAGTGTCCCATGGGGTACGAAAGGTGGTTTTAAGTTGGTCTGAAGGAGACATAAGGACCTGGTTGTAACCCGAAAAACCATCTAGTAAAGATAGTCTTTCAAAACCAGAGACATGTTGTAGAATTTGTTCCATTGGAGGAACAGGGTAGTTGTCTTTATCAGATGCTCAGTTTAAGCTCTGAAAGTTGACACATAGTCTAATTTCACCATTTTTCTTCCTTACAAGGACTAAATTAGACACCCACTGAGTCTGCCTAACCAGAAAAATTATCTTTACAGTTAGTAATTTGTTTAATTCCTTTTTAACAGTAGGTTCCAATTTAGGATGCATCTTCCTCAATTTCTGTTGAAAAGGTTAAGTCTGGGGTTTCATAGGGATTATATGTTGTATGATGTTTGGATCGGAAGTTTTAAGGTCATCATACGTCCATGCGAATACATCTTTATATTATTTAAATAATTTTATAAAGGCGGATCTTTCTTTCTTGGAACATCCCTTTCCCGGATTAATATTTTGAGGATTATCTCTTGTTCCTAAATTAACAATTTCATAGATCAAAGAGGAACTGTTAGTTTTGCAGTTGACTATCCCTCTAAACTTATCATGCAAATCATAAAATTTCTCTAATCTCACAACATATCTAGGGATATAGTTTACCAGCTCGGATGTTGATTCAGGAGATCAATGATCAGATATTACTGTGAAGTTTCAGAGATTCTCGTCATGAGTACCATCATCAATGATTGCATCTTGGAAGGTGTCCTCCATATGAAAAAAGTTGATGATTTGTTGGTTGTCATCAAATACTCTAAAATTCGTGATGTTGTCCGGAATCGACGGCCTGAACAACAATTCGATGGAAAACGCATTAGGGGAAAGACCTTCAGTAGGAAAAAATTTAGAAGCAACATTGTCTAGTAGATCAACTTCTGAATTACTCGTCCTAAGAATAGAATTTATATTAAATGTTGAAAATTTATGCATCAAACTCCATACCTTGGTTTGGTAACTTTTCAGATGTGGTGATAAGCAATGTATGGCATTTCTTCCCTACTTGACCACGATTTTTGAATCACTGAATACTATCAAATTTCACACGTCCATATCTAATTCTTTCCTAAGTCCTTGCAGAAACGCTTCGTACAAGGTTGTGTTGTTAGTGAATTCAAACTCTAATCGACAAGCAATAACATTTTTGTTACCTATAGGATCAATGAGTACACAGCCAGCACCTGCTCCTTCTTGGCATTTAGATCCATCTAAATATAAAGACCAAATTTGTGCATCAATAGAAGTACTTGGCATATTCGCCAAAGTTGGTGTCTAAGTATAGGTTATAACTTCATATTGCTGCCCTGGATCAGTGATAGAAGAGATTTCGATCATGAAATTACCAAAAAATGTATTCATTCCCTGTGTTTCAAATGAATTTCCAGATGTAACGAAAGGCTCATTTGTATCATTCATATCTATCACGGTATGCTTAAGATAATGTTCTTTGTTTATCTTGGTTGGGTTGTCCATTTTCAGGAAGCCACAAGTGAAACCAATTTGTAGCAAAGTAACCGTGCAGTTGTTATGACCAATCACTTTTTAAAAATAGACCATACACTTCATAAATATCAACAACGATAATATCAATAATATGATGAACTTTAGGATTGGATGATAATCTAATCAGTACGTTCTTAAGCTCGTTGATTACTTTAACGTTTGTTCGATCTAGCTGAATAACTTTATGATCAGAAGGTTTTACTTCTGCATTAATTTTTTGGCATATAGATAGAGGCATCACATTTGATGATGCATCGGAGTCAACCATACAATTATGTACATTCCTATTAAAAATATCAAAAGTCAATAAAAAAAGGTGGGAAATTTTTCCGTGTGGAAACAGCAGAATTCTGTTGATTTTTTGTTGTTGTCCCTAAAACAGTTTTATCTACATTTGCTACAGTTTTTTATGCTAAGTCCCTTTTGTCCTGAGGTTCATATGTTTTTTTAGTTAGGACATTTTGAGCTGCATTTGAATCAATTTATGTTGATTTATTGCTGCCAGGATCGTTCTTTTTATTGTTTTCAACGAAGCTTTGAAGCATTTTCTGTAAAATAAGAGGAAATTTCAGCAGTTCAAAAACAGAAATATTAGCCCTCAATTTTTTTAGATCTTCAATTAAATCGTATTCTAAAACTAGGGCTACTAGGTTTTGTTTAATTTTAGTTTTCTTTAATTGTTTCGGAAACACATTTTTTACTTACTTCGGGAGGGGGTTTGTTTTGCGTTTTGCTTCTTGTGTTGTAGGGGTGGACAGTTTTGAAATTCGCTTGGAAGATACTATCCGACAAGTGACTAAAAACAGAAGGAGATGAGTTCTCTTCTTCTGGTACCTGTTCCTCAACTGTATCTTCAAAATTTTCAGGAGGAACAAAAGAATAATTGTCATGTGCTTCTAAGATGGTTTGCAAAGCATACTGTAAACTTTCAAAATTTAGACCTTCTGTGGTCGGGTTTGTCTGGTTAGGAGGAAAAGGCTTTCTGAAAGGACATTTGAAACTTCCTTTGCTTGTGGATGCCTCCTCAGCTGATATTTTCAAGTCAGTGACCTGATTGGACATTTTTTGGAAAGATTTCTGCAAGCTCTCTAAGTCTAAAGTTTCTTGTTGATTTTTAGTTTGAGGAGGCCTAGTGAGAATTTCTATTTTCTTCTTAGAGGATGAGGTTGCTTTAGCTTCACTATTAAGATTATCTTTTAAGCTCAATATATCTTTTTCAATTTGACTTGCCTCCTCAAAATATTCTAACAAAGGGTTTTTCTTGGACCTTTTAACCCAAATGGCTATGTTATTGTGAAAGGCTTGAGCATAATATGTAACAATTAAACTTTATGCGGGCATCGAATCTGTAGAGATTTTTTTTTTTTAAGTAAGAAATCTTTGGTTAAAGTCTTTCACTTTTTCTTTAAGGTTCATTTTTAAGATTGAAAGTTCCATAACCAAGACTTCCAGAGATTTATCATCTCCAAATTTTTCGAGAAAACAAGTTTCAAACTTGTCCCAAGAGACGATGGTCTAGGGCTGTTGAGAAAAATACCATGGGGAGGCATTTCCCTCAAAAGTATAAGGAAATAATCTGCATACTCCATCCTCGTGTTCAACACTTTGGAATCTAATGGCCAACATAAATTTCTTGATGTGATCCTCAGCGGATTTCTTTGAATATGGATCGAATTTAGGCATCCATTTCTCTGGATGTTTAGGTAATGGGTGTTGTGGTCCGAGTACAACCACGGCATCTTGATTGAGCCAAGGTCTGGCAGGATTATTTTGGTTTTCCATTGGAGTTGGTGGTGTCGAAGTCTGAGATGGTTCTGATGAAGAATTTCCTTCGTCTGAAGAGGATGGAGAAGAACCAGGTGGGGATGGTGGGATACCAGATCCTCCTGCTCTAGGGATAAGTGTTTCAGCGGGATTGATAGTATTTCCACCTAGAGGGTTTTCGGGAAAACCAGTGCCTTGAAGTTGTTCTTGGATATCCGTGAAATATAGAGTTTGATTAAGTGGCCTACCAGGTTGTCTGATATGGGATAAGGCACTATGAGTTATTATGAGTGACTAACAAACAATTTCTTGGACGTCGACCCCTTGAGGAACTGGTGTCACCGGTTCAACGAGAATATCAAGGTCATCGTTTGAGGTAGTTGTTGTTTCAAGTGTAAAATTATTGTCTGAGCGACTACGCATTACGACAGGAGTGCGAGTGCGTGGGGGAGAAGTCTTGCGACCTCCACATTCCAGCAATTAAATTCAGCCCCTCCTTATAGCACCATTTGTTGGCGGGTGTAAGTGACACACCGTTGACTGGAAGGTCAAATCCAGACTGGGGTTGTCCAAATAACCCAAGCCGTTTGGAATGAAATGACCTGATGGGTTTAATGGCTCCATTGGCCAACTAAAGTCCTAAAAATAATAAAAGAAATGAAACTAATCTATAAAGCTATAATACTGAGAATATAAGTCTAATAATTTACAAACATCAAAATAGAAAAATGGAATATGTGCATATGATTATAAATGGTGCATATACAATTTACAAGATTTACTATATATCTTGTGAAATAGATGTTTTTGAAAGTGTTTGTAAAAGAGATAAAGAAAGCACATACATTTTTTTGTTTTATGTCTAATATTTAAAATCTAAAAAAAAACTAAAGAATACTAAGTGAATATTATTGAAACAAGAATAGATGAACAATCAAAGTTAATTCAAATTGTTCATATTTCATTGATAAATAATCTAACTAAAGAAATAGTAAACTAATTTGTAATTAATCAATTAAAATGAATTTATTCTCTTGTACAATTCAAGCTCCTAGTTGTCCCGCTTATTAGAGAAACTTGTAACAGAACAGAGCTAATACTCCCAGAACAAACTCAAAGGTGCTTTGGAACAAGAATATAATAGCAGACTGATAAAATATACAAATCTGGTGATCTTATGATAATGAACACTTATAATAAAGGAAACTTAATACAAAGCATTCATATAATCCATCATTCAATATCCAACATAAATCAACAATATTTAAATGAAATATTTGATCACAAATGTAATATGGAACAACAGATTATAGACATCATCAAAATACTTAATAATATGAAATACCATACGATAACCATACTAAAGCTGCATAAAACATAATAACATTTCATAAGATAGAAGTAAAAACATAATAGGGTAAGCGTCACACAGGTCTAAAGCCAAGTAGTGAACAACCTCTCCATATCAGTCTTCCAAAATCATATGTCCATAATGTGTCCCAGCCAAATATGTCCTTCACTACTAAGAGTGGCCAATATTTAAACTAGTTCAAGATTCATATACTCTTATCATAAAAGATAGAGTTGAATCCACAAAAATAGTGAAACTAAAAACCACTCATGTATGAGTTGGTTTGTCAAAAATAAGCCAAAGTTTTATGAACATAAAAGACAGAAACTACTAAATAATAGAGTGTATGATCCAAGGTGTTTGCTCCATGCAATCAGCATCATAATCATCAATTCCCTGTGGATAGAAAAATAGATTCAATATTCAGAAAACAATGCTAACTATTATTCAAAAACAGACTGGCTACAGAATCATAGATTATGTAGCTAGTCTTATTATTAGCAAAAAAAATCAAAATTAAATATCCCTATTTTGATTTTTCATAACATAATGGAATAAAATCAAACAAAATCATTTTTACCATTAAAAACTAGCAAATGAAGGATTGGGCAGTTCCGAATTGATGATGTCTTTGAAACTGGTTGTATTTTTTATGATTATATTACCGGATCTCTTGATTATTTTATTTTCCCTTTCCATGTATTCTTTCAAGTCTTGATTCTCTCATTCCAATAGAGAATTACGAACAGCTAGATGTTTTACTTGCTCCTGTAAGAGAGGAATATCCCTATAATAACGCTCTATCTAATCTAAGAAACTGTCACAATGCACTGGTGCAATGGCAGACCGATGTGGAATATAGTTGGCAACGGGTATCTCATGTTTCCCTATGGCTTGTTCCAGGTCCTGACCAATGCCTGCAAAACCCTCCTTGCCTTTGAGACACAGGGGTAATTTAGACACGAAGTCATACTATTCAAAATGGGTAATAGCCTCGTTCCCGGGACATTGGTTGTCCGGATATTCCTAAACCAAGAAATCATTTATCTCTTGATGTGAACATTGATCATTGACCTCGATCATAGAATCGATCTCAAATGATCGCTTTTTCGATTCCTTAAACTCCTAGAAATCAATCAACCAGACCTCTTATTCCTAAAATTCAAATCAGAGTTGTGTTGTTTCTTACCCTTGCGAATTTTCTTTGTAATAGGCTTATCATTACTATTCAGATTAGGTCCATTCGTAAGCATAGGATAAATGTTTCTTTTTAATTCACCAACTACGTGTTCCAAATATTTCCTAGGTGAAAACCTACATGGTAATTTCTTAACCACAGGGGTTTCCACAATAATAGATGCTAGTTCATTAAATTTGGAGCCATCAAGTGAATTGAAAACCTGGCTTTCGGTCACTAGTTTGTCCAAAATGGGGTTTACAATTAAAGGTGGCTTGATTATATTTTCGACCTAGGTGAAGCCATTTCGGCTCAAGAAACTTTCCCAATTGTCACTGATTTTCAACAAGTGAGAAATCAACAGGATTTTAATGAGTCTGTGATGAAAAAGACTCGACAGAGAGTTCATGCTCTGTCGTTTATAGTGTTCAGAAATTTTGTAAATGCTCATTAACAGGTAGAATGACATGTTGAATTCAAACCTTATGAATAACATAAGAAATTGAAATGGTATAGAAAAACCAACCCATACCGGCCTTCACATGTGATAAACTGTTTCAAAATTAAAATGAGTTTGTATCATCTAGGTTTCAGAAAAGCAATGGGAATACCTTTCGGAAAACAAGTGGATTTTCAGGAAACCATGAACAAGCTCCATGGAACATCCTCCATTTTAGAATTCTTAAACCACTTTTCGCCTTTCAATGGGAGTCCTGTCGCCTGGCTTATGAAATCTTCTGTTATTTCCAACTGCACATCCCCAACCTTGGCCCTAACACCGTCAAAATTTTGTGCAAAGTCCTGTGCAACTGAGTGGTTGTATCCTTCAAATTTCCTGAGGAAGACATCCCACCCATGAGCCTCCAGGTCATCTATTGTGTCATCATGGGAAAGAAGGGCTTGGCGATCATTCGGCTCAATTCGAACCAAAGGTTCCATTTCCACCGTGAAATAGATACAAAAGATATCACAGGAGTTAGGTTTTGGCTTCCAAAAGACGAGAAGCAGAGAGAGTTATGTGTGGAATGTAATGGCATGAAAACTACAAAGTTTGGGGACTATCATAAAGTGAAAAAATGAGTTGTTGAAAACGAAAAACTAGAGGGCTCGTAGAACTATGAGCCATTACCCACGATGAATACTAAACCCTCCAACATTACCAAACCCCAAATTGCATAATCTCATTAATGCTGACAACAAGGTGGATTGAAATCATGGGTACAGCATGCCTGTACCAAGTGACATGAGTGTTGATATGACTGTTGAGATCATGAGACCCATACCAAATGTTAAACCATTGTTTTGTGCATTCAAACATTTCAAAAATTAAAACCAACGATCAACCATAGAGCCAATTAAGTCACGATACCCATAATACATAAAAATCATGAAATTGATCAATAAGTTCATAAAACTTGAAATTTAACAATATATGGGTGTATTCAAAGTGATATTTCGTAGGTAGAAGATATAAATCTCAAACCAAGTTTTTATTTAAATCCATGCTTACAGTCGTGAATTTGAAAACAAAAAAAAAAAAAAAAATTCAAACGAAAAACTCAATAAGATAAGTAAATCCCAATCATTGTCTCGAAGTTCCGAAACTTAAGAGTTTATAAATGAAAGGTGGTGAAAGCTACAGAAAGATATAATTTTTTGTGGTGACTTCGATTATGATAAAAATCGAAAAAATTGGTGGCTGCCAACACTTGGTTGGTTGGAAGTAAGAGTCCATTGGTTCTCAAACTAAAATTGTAAAGTGCTAAATGAAGCTCATTTATGTAATGAGTCAAGTTAAATTCAAGAATAATGAAGTTATTGGAAAATGTTAAGTCAAGGTCAAGGTCAAGTTAAGTCAAAATCATTACAAATACTTATGAAATTAGAGTCTTTTAATGTAAATAATTGAAGTCAATTCCATGTGAGAGGTTGAGAGTTTGAATTCAGAGGAAAGAAGTCGTTATTGATATGTAAATTGAAGAAGGGTGCATGATTGGTGTTACCCAACACCTGAGTCAAATTATGTTAAGTCATTAAATGAGAGTTGAAGACTAGTTGAGAATATGGAGTCAAGTAAAGAGAAAGTAAAATAAAAGCCAAGTCAAGTTATGTAAATCATGGAATTGGTGCATCAATTAAGTTTTCCAAACCAAGGTCATAGGTGTCTTGTTGGTTTTTTTGTAACCCAACAAGAAACATATTTTGTAAGAATGTAATTGCAAATGCATGAAGGAGATTGCAGGTGTCATGTTGGATGGAGATGTCCCTCTTACAAGAAAAAAATGGTTGTAGGTATAGTTCGGAAGATTCAGATGAAGAAGAGAAGAAGACTCCATGAATGAAGCAGAAAAATAAACAATGACGAAGAAGTAGATGATACAAGATAGAGAATGAAAGAAGAATATTGATGCAGAGAGAAGAAGAAGATGCAGACTTCATGGCAAAGGAAGATGATAGAGGAAAGTACCAGTGACTTGAACAAAAGAAGATGAAAGAAGAATAAAGAAGAAGATGGACTCCTCGACCTGAACAGAAGGACAAAATTTTAAAGTATAAAAAGGACCGAAGAACGGAACAACAAAGAAGACAAAGATTGAAGAAGGAATAAAATCAAGGTAAATAAGTAGTACCGTGTGTTAAATAATTTGAGATGCATAAAGAATGATATCCCTAAGAAGTTTGAATATCCTCTTTGATAATCTTGTTTTGATGGAAATGAAGATGATATTGGTCCTATGTTTGTATAAGGGCTAGATTATCCAAAGTTGAAATTGTATGTACCTAATTAAATGATGATGTAAGCCATGAAGAGGCATGTTGTGTGTACTTGAGTCAGTTTTGATGTAATCTGTGAAGAGGAAAGTGTACCCCCATCATTTGTATGTTGAATGTTTTTGGTTAGCTATAAACCACTTGATGTAATGTGTTGTTTGTGGTAAGAATAAACCACTTTTCATGAAAGAGGAGGGTTTGTGATAAGCCAGAAATCACTTGTTGTAATGGTTGAGGATAATCCACCAAAAACCTTGATGTATGGGTAAGCCAAAGCATACCCAATATGATGATTGATGATGATGTCGAGGGAGTTACAAGTACATGTATGATATTTTTGATTCAAGAATGGTTTATGAACCATGTGCAAGAAATAATTTCCTATAGAAATGGTGGATACAGTGGCTAGTGACTCATGTATTTCGGTGGATGGTAACTTTTTTATATGGACTTCAACAAATATGATGGTTATACTATGCAGGTACAAGAATCAGATTGAAGTTATAGAATAAAGAAGATCAAAGATAAAAGATGAAGATAAAGCATAATAAGATGTTGAAGATTGGACCAATTCAAAGATCAGTTGAATAAATCACAAGTATTCATTAAGGGGGAGTATGAAGGAATAATTCATACTTGTGATATATGAATAATTTCTAGTGTATATGAGTGCATAAATGTAATGGAGTAGAC
>ML795075.1:114855-147363 GCA_009831015.1 Picea engelmannii | reverse complement strand
TACTACTCTTAACTTAATTATCCCATGATAACATAAAATCTTTTATGTGTGCCTCTATGTTCTCACCATTTGTGCCATCAACTGTAGATATTGAAACAGGAAAAATGGGTCATTAACAAGGCAACAATATTGTAAATGAATCAAAATATTGAAATGGTATATGTACAATAAACTATATCAGCCTTCATAGGGTACTTCTGAATATAATATGCAACTTCATACCAAGGCTACCTCAGAGAATATTTCTCAACCCCCTTATTACCTGAACATTCCATAGTTTCATTTCCTGCCAGAAAATCTAGTTAGGCACTATTGAACATAGTGTGCCACTCAAAACAACACTCTCCCTCCATTAGTAGGCATGTTACCCTTGAAATGGTGGCTTATGTAACTCAAATATTTAAACCTCTTACCATACTTGATTTTTGAATAAGCAAGGTAACAGGAAGAGATGATGGATTCTAGAATTAAGGTTTAGTAGTGATTGATTACAATGATTATGATGAAAATGATGAGTAATATGATGGTTATGAGTCCAAAAAATTTAAAAAACATGAGCGGAATTATGCCACACATGATTTGGAGCTTGCTGCCATAGTTCATGCATTGAAGATGTGGAGGAATTATCTCATGGAAAAAAGATTTGAATTAAGGATGGAGCATAGTGGTCTGAAATATATTTTTGAACAACCAACTTGAATGTCAGGAAGACAAGATGGATAGAATTTTTAAGTGAGTATGACTTTGACACCAAACATATCAAAGGGAAAAAAAATAAAGTTGTTGATACACTCAACGGAAGAGTAAATATCATGCATGTTATAGCCATTATTATGCATCAGTCAAATTTGAAGAGCATAATTTTAGATGTTACTATTACATATCAGCATTACCTACAGGTAAAAGAAAGTTTACAACAAAAATATGTATAGCAGAAAATTAAAGAGTATGAGATTAAGGAAGATGGATTATTTATGTAAAAAAATAGAATTTATGTTCCTAGTTTCGGAGAACTTATGAATTTGGTGTTAAAGTAAATGCATATTGTTCCATATGTCAGACATATCAGTTACCAGAAAACAATTACAGTAGTAAGAAGCCAATTCTTTTGGCCTGGAATGAGGAAGGGTGTTGTTGATTACATTGTCAAATGTATAGAATGTCAGAAAGTAATAGCTTAGCATAGACACCTAGTGGGTTTTCTTCAGCCATTTCCAATTCCAAAGAAGAAATGGGAAGTGGTAACCATTGATTTTATAGCAAAGTTGTCTAGGACAGCAAGGAAACATGATTCAATAATGGTAGTCGTTGATAAATTGACAAAGGTTGCTCATTTTTTTCATGTGAAAATGACTCATACCGCAAACAAGATTGCAGAAATTTGCATGAGGGAAATTGTTAGGTTTCATGCGATACCTAAGGTAATTGTTTCAGATAGAGACACAAAGTTTACTTCAAATTTATGGAGGGGATTATTTAAAGGATTTGGTACAAATCTGAACTTTAGAACGGAAAACCATCCACAGTCATATGGGCAGACACAGAGAGTCAATCAAGTGATTGAAGACATGTTAAGAATGTATGTGATGGATAAGCCATCTAAGCGGGAAGATTTCTTGCAGTTGGTTGAGTTTTCCTATAATAATGGGTATGAAGCTTCATTGAAGATGAGCCCATTTGAAGCTTTGTATGGTAGGAAATGAAATACTCTAGTGAGTTGGGACAACCCAGCAGACAGAGTAGTACTTGGGATAGAATTTCTCAAGGATATGGAAGACCGGATGGTTAAAATTAAGCAAAATTTGAAGGCAACACAAGATAGATAGAAGAGTTATGCACATAATAATAAGAAAACTAGAGAATTTAAAGTGGGAGAGCATGTGCTTTTGAAAGTAAATCCCAAGAAGAGCTCATTAAATTTGGGCAGTTGTACAAATCTAGCAGCCAGATTCTGTGGTCCATTTGATATATTCGACAGAATAAGGCCAGTTGCATACATACTTGCATTGCCTACTTCCATGAACTTGCATAATGTATTTCATGTATCTTTTCTAAAAAGGTATGTACATGATCCTAACCATGTTATTGATTTGAATTTGATCCAGGTGCAACGAGAAGGAGACTTTCAGTTCCAGTTGGTGCACATATTGGACAGAAAAGTAAAACTTCTCTAGAATCAATTCATAGAACTGGTAAAAGTTCAATGGACCTGCTATGGTCCTGAAGATGCTACTTGGGAGCATGAAGATGCTATGCGGGCAGAGTACCCACGGTTGTTTGAATAATTTTGAAATTTTGATTTATGTTTTGTATATGTACTGAGCATAGTGCCAAAATAAGGGTGAGGGGAATGTAATACCGTGATTTTGATGCCCCATATTAAATAATGTATTTTGTTATTTTGTGAAAGGTTGGAACACCCAAACAATTAAAAGAGGTTAGAGTGCCTAGGAAATGTATTGTTGTGATCATTATTAATAATAAAATACATCGTTGGTTGCTAGACTGATAAGCACAAGAGGTATAGGGGGCTATGATTCCATAAGAGAGGAGAATTAAGGGGTTAAGTATTTTTATTATATTTTATTTACCCATAATTGTTTTAATTGAGAGAAGTGGTTACATGAGGTTCTTGTGCAAGGCCATGTAGTTCTTTATTTCCAAGTAAATATGTAAAACCATCTTTGGGTTGTTTGGGGGTTCACATTGTTTGGAAATTGTTGAGGAAGAAGCCATTGTTTGATGGTTGTAGTAATGAGTGGTGTATTCCATCCATGAATTAATGCATGCATGTCTGAGATGCATTGGTATGTATTAAGTTTTGTTCATAGTTGTGAATCCTAAGAGTCTCAACATGGATATTCTTGACTAGATGCACTAGATCCATGGAAAGAAGTCGACAGCCTAAGGGATTGTGTGCCGGTGAAGGGGGTTCATTGTCTTTGGGTGGTGCAGGATGGAGAGAAGAGAGATGGTGTACTTTTGATTTTTGTTTGTTGAGAAACCTGTGAGATATTAAGTTTTGACTAGTTTGGGAAGATGAGTGTCACCCTGGAACCCGTCCTTGTGGATTCATAGCCCCAACTCAGGAGTGATATTATTGTTGAGACTTGGACCAACAATGTCTATGGTTGGGTGGAACGTCCTTGGTATGCATCCAATTGGTGATTGAATTTGTTTAAGATAAGTTCTCTCTGTCATGGTTTCATTTGCTTGTATATTTATTTTCATTATGTATTAATTATTATCTCTTAAATTTGTATTTATAATATGCATGTTTGTTGGTTATTGTTGTGCATGGCATAATATTCATTTATTTTATGTTGTAACATGAATCTTGATTATTGCATGTGATTCTTTCATTCTTCTTTATTAATTATATGTTATCAGAATTTTGAAATCAATTTTGAAGTATCGTGGCCAGCTTGTGGGTGGTTGGGTACGTTACACTCATCCTAATTTTCATGTGATTTATGTTGTTGGATTTGTTGTTTAACCTTCCCTAGTTTTTTTTGGGTCCTTACTCTAACTAATTCCCCAATTTATAGACATGTTTGGACATGGCATCAGTGCTTTCTTAGCACCAAGTTGTTTTGGTGTTGATTTGTACCTTGAGTTAAAGGCTTGTTTGGACATGGAATCATTGTTTTCTTTGCACCAAGTGTTGATTTGTTCCCTTGTATGGACATAAATTATGCATTTATACAAAATAAGTTCCTCAATTCAAAACCTATGTGTCTTCGCCTTGCTTGATTTCAAAACCTGGCCCATGGAACTTCATGCAAATGTATATGCATTTCTTTGTTTTATTTGAGGTCATGGGTGTAAGAAAGGGTTTCCTTGGCTATGCATTTTTCCCTCATCATTTTGTATTTTTTTGGTTGGGTGCTACTTTGAGCTTTCCTTATATGCATGGAATTTAGAAAATTAATGGTTATCTTTGAGAGCCTACTTCACCTTATTTACCAATATTTTTGGATACCTTTTTTCCAAGCACTTGAGGATTTTGAAAAAGAAATGGTTGTTCAACAAATAGAAACCATTGGCATAATTCTCTTTCCATGCATTTGGATACCATTATATCACTAAGGTATGAAGCTTATCCACCATTCATTTTACTAGCATTCCTAGAGTATCCTTGTACAATAAGACATACAAATTATATGAAACCTATCAAATGGCATGTCTTTGGGTAATCTAGAGGACTATTGGCATATATGGTTGTTGAAAATTTAGGCCAAATGAATTCGGTAACATGGGTGGAGACCCATTTGATAAGATAAATAATTTAATGCGACATGAATATGGTATTCTCTTCTCCAAAGGCCTTACATATAACTGTGATAGTTACACAAAATGATTACAGAACCTTCCCTCTTTAACAAAAAAAAGAATCTTTCCATACAAGATTTGTGTAGAAAAAGTGAAGGTTATAATAACAATGGAACATAGAAAAGAGTAGTTGAAGTGCTAGAAGCCACCAAGGGTTGTTCTTAGAAGCTGAAGTGCTAGAAGCCACCAAGGGTTTTTCTTAGAAGTTGAAGCATGAGATGCATAATCAAATGAGTAAGGAAATCATGAGGGCTTTTGAATATATCCAAATACATTTTGTGGCTACCATTCTTATGATAGATATATAGTAAGACGATGAATATGGAAACAACTAAAGTTTCCCCCTCCCTCCCTCCTTATCTAACCAGAATCCCAAGCTTGTTGCATGAAGAAATGATTCATACATGTGGATTCCCTTGTACAATAAGGCATAAAACACATAGGAGACCATATCAAATGACACTTCTTGAGGTAATTTATCAGACTATTGGCATACATGGTTGTTGAAAATTTAGGCCAAATGAATTTGATAACATGGGGGAAGTCCCATTTTATAAGATAGAGCATGGAATGTGACATGAATCTAACATTCTCTTCTACAAAAACATTACATACCAGCCAATATATCTTGTTGTAAGAAAATTTAAACTCACTAATATCAAATTCACTCTTCTCAGTGGGGTAAAAAAGTGATGGTACCAACTAGGTATTCGTGAATCAATATAGAGATGGGTGCTCACTCAAAAATTATTATGTTTTTCTAAAAGTTAAATTATTAATGGATCTTGAAAGAATAGTATACTTGCAATTGACGTGAAATCATAAAAATCCTTTGCATTAATTTCTCCCTTAAGATAGGGATGCCATGATTAATTTGTACTTAAAATGTGTTTTGACCACCAAAATGTTGCATCATTATTAATATGCTTTTATGCATAGGCAAGGAAAATCAATAGATATTGATTCAGATAGCTATGGTAGTTCTAAAGAAAGAGGGGAAGGGGAACATCAAGTAATAGGTTGAGATAAACTATAGGTGGTAATGTTAGAAGAAAATCTAAAAATATATATGTATTTGTTTCTTGCTAAATGAGGGATGTGTTATTTTGACAATGAAACTAGTGTAGATAAGGAATTATCATTGAGATACAGACATTATGTGAAAAACTAGGAACCAAACCCACTTTCAGTGTTGGAAACTTATTTTTTTATTGATGGGAGAATATATTGAATTTCTCTATCTAGTTTACATGGGATGGGGATCTTTTCTATGGATGGTGTAAATGTTCCATTCAACAAAAAAATTGAACTCATGGAGTATGTTGGCTCAATGTAAAAATAAAAATATTGGATATGGTTGGCCAAGTATTTACCAAGTATGTGAAGATATGGAATTTGTGCAAATTATAACCAAAATTGAAGGAAACCAATCAAAATAAAGGACAATATTTATATATTAATGGAAGGAAAAAATATTTGAGAAATTTTGTAGGGTTTGTAAATAGTTTATTTCCTAGAAGCACAAACAAGCTATTTTTTCTTTTAGGATCATGATGGAAATAAAGTTGTAGTTTGTGTAGTAAAACCAATAGTTGCAGGGAAGGAGTTGTTGATCGATTACAATTTCATTATAATTAATGAAAGAAGTAATTATGTTTTACAATTTATAGTCATTGTTTATTGATTTTGTTTGAATATGATTTGCAATAGTTTTATCCTATTAATATTTATATAATTAACATACCTATGTTTATGTGGCAAGTTAACTCAAACATTGACTCTGGTTTTTGTTCATCGAGAATTTAGGCTAGTCTTTGGTTCATTTTAGGTTTTTGTGTATCTCAATAGTTGAATGGATGAAAATTATCTAGTTGATGGTCTCACTAGAGAAATGGATTATGCCTCCATGATTCCACCAAACTAGCCAAAAATCCAACACATCAAGTAATATTTGCAAACATTTTGCAATTGCAAATTAGAAGAGAAGACAAAAATGTGTCAAGTCATCATGAATGAATTCCCATCAAATTCCTACTATGCAAGTGCATGAAGATTATGTTATGGATGATGTGCCTATTATCGAGGTTGTTGGTGGTGATCAGCTAGAGGTTGACTATAACAAAGTGTGTACTACACTAGGTACTAATCATAGTAATTATATGTATAGTGAGCTATGCTAAATTGGATGTTTCATCAATAATAAATTATATTTTTAATGTTCATATAATATGAACAAGAGGAATTATAAATGGTTTGATTTTATTTTATATGTGGGTCCTACTCATCCACACACACAAAGGCGCCTTTTGTGTTCCCAACAATGGTGTTCATCGAGAGAAGAAGAGCATCAAGAAGAAGATGAGAACATCATAATTTATGGACATGATGAATTGAAGAAAAAATCTAGGAAGAAAAATGCAATAGATGTAAATTTGCATTGTATGATTGAAATGCATCAATATATAATTAGTACATTTGATTATTTTTTATGTTAACTTTGATTGGTATATATGATGTTCTTATTTTAATTTCACCTCTTTTCCACTATGATTTGTACATGTGTTGTTTTACAATTAAATTGGATATGTGGAAATGAAGGTGATGTGAAGGGAGGGAGGGGCCATATGAGCTTCCACCTTCTCATGGTTGGCCTCATTAGTAGAGAATAAATCATTCTCAAATCCAATAGAAGCTTCAGATAGTAACCGAATTTCCATCAAGATCCAATTAATGAGCAGGACCCTAAAATAGTTTATAATTAGGTTTACATTAATCTCTTACACTTTCTTATTTTTTTCCATATGCATATAAAATCATATAGTAATCAATCTTTGTGGATTCCATTGTAGGTGAATTTCAAAACAATGATGAATTTTGAGATGAGTCAAGACTAGTACAAATTGGTGTCACGTGACGAGTTCAACAAAATTGACATGAATATTAGATCAACATTGATTGTCGACTTTCAAATTGTAAGTGATATTATTGGCATGTCCATTAGATGTAGCTTGGGTGGTTGGTAGGAATGGTTGCTACCCTCCCCACCTAGGTTCAATTCCTTGTAAGTGACACGTGATTCCCTTAATGGGTCTATATGATGCTCTTGTTTTTGAGCCCCCAATATCTCGAAACTGCTCGGCCTCCCCATGTTCTCTCGTGGATTTCGGGGGGGGTTCCGTGGACATATTGAGTACCAGTCTTCGGTGTTGTGAACCACATGTAAAAAAAAAGTGATATTATTGGCAAACAAAATATTTTTTAAGTCCTCCCATTTCTATTATAGTTTTTCTACAATTCAACCACCATGAGACATTTATGTTTTCCTAAATGAGTAAGAATCGCTAGTTCATGACTAGGAACTATATAACATTTAGATTATCAAAATTTTGTTAAGATTTAGAAGTAATTCCTAGTCTAAAATGTCTACTCATTGAATAAATGCACTTAAATTATTTCCTTGTTTACTTAAAATATTGTGGGTGGAATTCCCTTGATGAATGAGGTAATACATGCTAGTTGTTTGTTGAATTACTCCTTGCTCTGAATATTTTTTTTATATTTTTTTATAGTGTTTGTTATATTGTTTGTTATAATATACCATGTTTTCATAAGTGTTTCCAACATGCTACAAATCCATGTTTTCAGTGGCTACAGAACCCTATTTTCTGAAATAGCATTTTCAATGTTTATAGATCACCTTTTCAGTGGCTAGCATTGTATCAATGAAGGTACATTCATTGATATTTTTATATTTACATAAGCTTCTAAATGCAAGGATTTTGGAAAATTAATGAACTGAGAAGAAAATTGGAAAACTTGATTAACTAAACAATTAGGATAGTAAAGCACCATTACATCATCAAACATTTATGTTTTTCTAAATCAATAAGAATTGTAAATTCTTTACTAGGAACTATATAATA
Organism: Picea engelmannii; assembly: GCA_009831015.1. NCBI lineage: Eukaryota > Viridiplantae > Streptophyta > Pinopsida > Pinales > Pinaceae > Picea > Picea engelmannii. The sequence goes on along the minus strand of ML795075.1, from coordinate 139,108 downwards.
ATTAGATTATGGAACTTTTGTGAAGATTTAGAAGTACTCCCTAGTATAAAATGTGTGCTCGTTGATCACTGAATAAATGTACTTAAAGTATCTCCTTGTTTACTTAAAATGTTACAAGTGGCTAGAATTCCCTTGAGGAATGAGGTAATACATCCCTTGAGGAATAAGGTAATACATGTCAATTGTTTGTTGAAGTACTCCTTGCTCTGAATTATGTTTATTATTATATGTTTTTTATGGTGTTTGTTATAATATACAATGTTTTTTGAAGTGTTTTCAACATGCTACGAATCCATGTTTTCAGTGGTTGCAGAACCTTGTTTACCGAAATAGCATTTTCAATGGTTATGAATCATGTTATCGGTTGTTATGTAACATTGTGTCAGAGAAGGTACAATCATTGATATTTTCATATTAACATAATATTTTAAATGAAAAAAAATGGGAAAATTAATGAACCAATAAGAAAATTGGAAAACTTGATTCAAAATACAATTAAGACAAGCAAAGCACTATTGTATCATGAGACATTTATGTTTTCATAAAGGACTAAGAATTGTAAGTTCTTGATGAGTAATTGTATAACATTTAGATTGTGGAACTTTTGTGAAGATTTAAAAGTACTCCCTTGTCTAAAAGTGTGCTCATTGAATAAATGTACTTGAATTATTTCATTGTTTACTTAAAATGTTACAAGTTGTTGGATTTTTTTTCCCAAAAAAAATTGTACCTTCTATTTCAAAATATTTGAAAATACATTTCTTAGGCACCAAGCGCATTCAAACAATAATAAATATCATTAGTCTCTCTTAGATTGACATCATATAAACAATTTTATAATTAGAGATTCAACTACATCAAGGACTACCTATTACATACTAGATCAAAGAAGTCAGGAAAAAGTGAAATTTCATTAGATATCCTAGACTTGGTAGACTGGCCCACTCATTTCAGTTGGATAGGCAGGTTTTGGGTTGATGAAGAAAATGGACTAAGCATACCCTATCTCCTACTTATACGTGAAGCTCTGAATTTAATGTAGGTGGAATCAACATATCCAGACCCTCTATTCCCAACCACCCATGAGGATGGGGTTTTGATGCAAGATTCATTAAACCCATCCTTTTCTTGCGACCCTCTACAAGGATAAATAAATATTAGAAATGCATCATCCTCCACCCGCAAGGCACGAGTTAATATCAACAATGATCTCCCTCTAGATGAAACCACAAAAACATAGCACAAGAAAGAGATAATTCCATCCCACAAGCCTCAACATCCAACCAAAGAAAAGGTCAAGAGATTGTTGCATGCACAAGACCGATACCTTGTGCACCACAAGTTGAAATGCCAAGAAAGAAGAAACCCCAGGTGCCACCACCGCACAAACCCCAAACCAAACTTCCTATGGGAAGATGAGGAAGAGATGAAGGGCCACCAGGAGGCTTGTGGAAAACACACAAAGTGCAAGGAAAATTCAAAAGATGAACCACTAGATCCGGTAGTTCAGTGGTAGAAAAACTACAACAAACTCATCTCAGGGGACTATGCAGGGGAGATATTTGCACCTTGGTAGCTACCCTTTATTTATCTGTATAGAGATGAAGCAATAACGATTACGGAAAACGTAGTCAGTGCTCGTTGAAGAAAACAAACCCCAATATCGATATCCCACGAGTTACAAATCTAGACTAGGGTTTTCGAATCTAGAAGAACTTGAATAAGGGGTATTTGGAGCAGATTTGAATAGTGAATCTATAGGTGGATGGAATTACCTTGATGAATGAGGTAATAAATTCCATTTATTTGTTGTTTGATATAAATTAGATAAATTTATTTTGATTGATGAAATTAGGCATATATTTGTTCCTTCGCATTAACGTCAATGTCCAAATGTCCCTCCTTTCATCAAACTTTCTAATTGTATATATTAGGGATTAAGGGTTGTAAGATATATCAGTATTCATATATATTTTTAGATCAATATTAGCTACCTATTTAAAAAAAAAAATTAAGAAAACAAGAATTATACAAGTCTTGCATGTACTACATTACACAGTTCAATGTAGCAGAAGTGACCCTGCTCTAAATATTTGTTTTTTAGTCCAAAAAAGAGTAGCGTCAATTTTTTGATGTTTGGTTCAACCTCACTAATGTCAATTAGATGTTGAAGGTTCATCATTTTCATCAAATAGATGTCAGATATTCAATATATAAGGACTCTTAAATGTTTTTTGAAAATATGAAATTCCACGCTACATGGGCATGTGGAAGGTCGATTTGATGTCGAACTAGTATCAATTAACCGACACAAAATGGACATGAAATGAAATTTTTTGGTTTTATCACTATTAGGTATTTAATGTAACATGGAAATTCCAAATGTTGATCTGTTTTCAAATTCGTGTTGGTTAACAGACGAATAATGGACGTGACATAAAAAAATGTTTGTTGTGATTATTGTTGGGTTTTCAACATGTAGTTGATGTTACAAGCTTGGAATATGATCAGACACCATGAGTTCAACATCCATTCGATGTTTAGGCTATTCATTTTTTGTGTTTGTTTGATGTTTTAAAAGTCAATTTCATGTTAGATTTTGACCCAAATGTAATAGTATTTGGAACTAAATATAACTATGGGATATGTCATCCAAAGAATTACCCTCAAATTGAGCAATACATTCAAGTGGAAAACTCCGTACACAAGTATTCATCATTAAGTTCTCTTTTTTTCATAATATATTTTTAATTAATTTTTCTAAACTTTATATAAAATGTTTTTCCTCTTTTGTTGAAATAAAAATATGCATATTTAAAATATGCAATCAAAAATTATCAAAAATAATCAAACTACTTGTAAAAGTTTACTATTAAAATGATTATTTTTATTTTTTCTTTTTAAAAAATGGAGAGAAAAAGTTTGTTGCAAGCACAAAAGTGTATAAAATGTGATTATAAATTAATAAAAAAGATATAAATTTCATAATACATTAACCAAAAATAAATATGTAAAATAAATTACGTATGTAAGGTATATAAAATGTAATTCAAAATTTAAAAAAAAATGAATTTCAAAATACATAAATTAAATATGTGTATAGCATGATTTATATAATTATTTTCTCATGATTATATATTTAATACTAGAATATCAATTTGGAATAGAAGTCACTTAGGTTAAAGTCAAAAACTATCATTAGAAAGGTAACATAGTTACTTATAATTTTGTTTTGTTGCACAGCAAAAATTTTAAAAGGATATGTAAGTGTAAAGGGATTTAATAGAAAATATATATAAGTATGAATTTTTCATTGTCATATTTCAATAGAAAGTGACTAATATTCATGTATTCACCTATACCATAATTGTCATGTATACCAATAATTTTTAGTGATCAATCTTGTAACACCTTGATATCATCTTCAAAGAACGTTGTAAATTGCAAGATACGCGATTGATCGTGCAAAAAATGTATACCAATAAAAAAATTTGCCTCGTTAGTGATAAAAAGTTAAGTTAGTGATAAAAACATGTGACTTCTTAAATCTTTTTGCATGATTGGTCAATTATCTTGAAATTCACAATGTTTTAAAAAGCATTCCTACTATAATTTTTTGTAAATTGATCAATCGAGTATCTTGCAATTTACAACGTTCTTTGAAGATCACATGCAAAGGGATTCATCGAAGACTCACTAAATATGTGTGAATTTCAATACTAATAAAGAAAGAGAAAGTCTTTATTGGATGATGACATGGTGTATTTCATAAGGTTATGTTGTAGAGGTAGATAAGTTCACTTACATACATTTAACATATTTAACAACATCGTCAAAGATAGAGATATTGATTGGGATTTGAAAAATAAATGGTTTTAGTTTATGCCTAAGTTAAATCCAAAGAAACCAAGCAATCAAATACATATGTGAATAATCAATCAGATAGAAACATTCTATCCAAAAATATTTGAATTTCAAATAGCACATAAGTGTTATTTAAAACTATCAATAAACAAACAAGTTAGACCCTTTTTCAAATTTATCCTTTCAAATTTATCCTTTTAAGAATCGTAATTTTATCATAAATTTAAAAATGAACTCCATTTTTTTTTATGTGTTTTTTATCCTTGGAAAGATATTGGAGAGAACTACATCTTTGACATTATAACCTTTTGAAATTTCTACACAAAATGTTTTTTCAAAGTAGTAAAAAATGATTTTTTTACACAAAAGTTAATTTATTGTAATTTTTCCATAACATTTTTCATTGAAATTCATTTTCGACACTCTTTGCATCATTATAAATATGTTGAAGAGATATAAAACTTTGTTGCAATACAATTTTGAAAACAATTCACAATTGTATTCCTAGAAAGAATAAAAAATGAAGTTTTTTTAAGAAATGGTACATTTGTGAAGAGGGTCTAATGTTATGAACCTTTTTCAAAATGATGTGATGAAAATCACATTAATCAATGTTAAAAAATTTAATCAAGGCTTGGTAAATAATTAATATAAATATGTTGATTCTACTACATAATCAATCTTTGGAGGTGACTTAACATGTGATGCATGTTTGATTCCCTTTATGTCCTTTATTTGGTAGTTTAAGGCTCTATGAATCACCTTAATCCCTATGCACAACATTTAGAATTATTGTTTTTAATCCCAATACCATCATCAAGGCCTACAAACTCATTCTTCAAGTGAAAAACCTTGCATTGGTGCACATATGTCACTCATAGGATAAGCACTCCCTTTGTAGAGGCCTCTATGGTGGTTTAGACCCTCATTCATAACCCATGAGCCATAGAAGATTTATTTAGTGCATAAGAATCTAGTTTCAGTCCTTAAACAATGTTTAATACTATGTGATACATCCTTGTGATGGAACCCATATCCCACATGTAGGCCAAATATTCCATTTATAAAAACATGTGATATGATCAAGGGCCTTGTACATGGTCCATTAGCCATAGAAAAGTTTATTTTGAGGAATATGACCTAGGTTTCCAATCCTAAACTATGATAAAATTCCTCAATACTCATTATTTTTGTGCAACATCTTGTAAAAACATCCATATTACACTTGCATGACATCCATTCCTTTTATAGAGCCTCCTTGGTGGTTTGGGAACCCGTTCATGGTCCATGAGCCATAAAAACAAATTTTAGGTCCTAAGATATTAATGTTCATCCTCATACCATAGGTGTAACCTTGAGAACCATTCCTAGTGCACAAATCTTGATTATGGAAGAAAGATTCCATTTACATGGCCTATGTGGTAATTATGGACCTCGAGTATGGTCCATCAAACCAAAATGCATATTTTTGGCTCTAAGAGTTTCATTTTCATGCTTGGACCATGGCCATGACCCTAAGCCCTATATATATTGCACAAAACTTTGTATTGGCACCCATATTACACTTGTGAGATAAATATTCCCTTTATAGAGCCATTCGTTGGCTCAAGACCCATATGTATGGTCCATGAGCCCTATGGGTGACTTTTAGGCCCTAAGACACTATTGTTCCTCCTTATACCATGTCTAGGTCCCCAAGACCCATTGATGGTTCACAAAATCTTGTAATAGTTACCATATTACACTCATGGGCCAAAGACTCATTGTATAAGGTCTCTATGGTGGTTTGGGACCCTATACATGGACTATGAGCCCAGAAAACATATTTTAGGATCTAAGATGCTAGTCTTCCTCCTTCAACCATGGTGGTCATGATATTGATACCCACCCATTGGTGTCATTTGGGACCCTGTGCATTGTCCATGATGCCTAGAAGCATCATTTAGGCCTTGAAAGCATTTTTGAAGCCCCATGATGTTGTTTTTTATCCTTGGAATCATACTGAATGCCCTGAGAATCATCCCTAATGTGAAAAAACTTGTAATGGATTTCATATGATAGTTATATGTAAAATATTTCCTTTATAGGGAACCTATGGTGATTATGGTGATTTTGGACCTTATGCATGGTCCATCAACTCTAAAAAATATATTTTAATCCCTAATATATTTTTTTCTATCCTTATACCATGTCTAAGTTCATGTGACACATCCTAAGTGCATAAAACATCATAATGGTATCCATATTATACTCATGTGCTAAAGATTCCCTTTACATGGCCTCTATGCATGGTCGATGAGCCCTTAAATTAGATTTTAGGCTTTAAGACACCAGTATTCCTCCTCGGACCATGGAAAAGGCCTTGATACTAAGTCATAGTGTGAAGAAACTCAAAATGGTATCAATGTTACACTCTTGGGCCAAATATTTCCTTTATAAGGCTTATGTAGTGATTTGGACCCTATGTATGTCCATTGAGCCTTAGGAGTATATTCTAGATCTAAAGAAGTTATTTTTAATACTTGGACCATGACCAATGCCTCAAGAAAAATATATAGTGTGCATAACTTTATAATGGTTCCCACATAACCATGATCTAGGCCTTCAAACCCATCGCAGGTTCATAAATCTTCCTAATGGCATCCATATTCCACTTGGATGAAAAACATCCCCTCTAAAGAGAATGTGTAGTGGTTTAAGACCATATTCATGGCCCATCAACCATGGAATCCTAACTTAGGTATTAAATGATTTTTTATCCTCCCTTCGCCATGGTTAAGACAGTGAGATCCATCCTAGTTCATAAAACCTCCTATTAGCACCTATATCCTACTCAGAGGCCACAGATCCCTTTTAGATGGAATGTGTTGTGCTTTGAGACCACATTCATGGACCACATCCATAAAATATGTGTTTAGGTCTTAAGGCCATTTATCTCCTCCTCTTAACATGGTTAATACCTCAATACCTATCCTAGTACACAAAACTTCCTAATTTCATCCATATCCCAATTGGACCCTAATGAACCAATGCAGAGGGATTATGTGGTGGTTCAAGGAATTTTTCATGACTCATGTGGCATAAAAGATTCATTTAGGTCCTAAGACCCTTTCTTTTCTCCCATGACCAGGGTCAAAGCCCCAAGGTCCATACCTTGTGTGAAAAACCTTCTAATGGTGCCCATCTCCCATATGGAGGGAAAATAATCTAGAGAGCCTATGTTGCGGTTCAAGGCCTCATTAATGTCTTCTAAGCCCTAATATTAATTTAGGTCCTTAGTGCCTTGTTTTTGTTATTGTCCATGAATAAGGCCCTAAGACTCATCTTCATTGTGAAAAATATCTCAATGGCGCCCATATCCCATGAGAGGATAAAGATCCCATTTAAAGGATCTACATGGTGGTTTAAGGTCTAGTTCATGGACTAGTTCTCCAAAAGTTTCATTTAGGAAAAAACTATTTTATTTCCTCACTTGACCATGGTTAAGGCCCAATACCCATCCCTTTTCCCCAAAACCTCCTAATGGCATCCATTTCTCTCTAATAGCAAAAAATTCCTTTATATAAGGTTTATGTGGTGGTTTGATTCCTTGATCATGTCCATTAATCCCTATAAGAATCATATAGTGATCAAGGATGTTATTGTCCTTCCCTAGTCATGGGAAAGGCCCTTAGACTCATCCCCAGTATGCAAAAACAACTCATGACAATCATATCTCGCTCATATGCAAAACATCCTCTTTCAAGGACTGGTGTTGTAGTTCAAGGCCTTAATCATGGTACATTAGCCCAAAAATATTCATTTAAGGCCTAAATCCTTTTATTTCTCCCCCAACCATAGTTATGGTGTTGAGACCCATCCTTGGTGCATAACCTATAGAGGGTATGTTATGTAGTTTGTGACCCTTTTCATGGTGCTTTAGCCCTAGAATATTCATGTATGGCCTAAGGCCCTTATTATCCTCCCTCGATCATGGTTAATGGATTAAAACCCATCCCTTGTGTGGAAAACCTCATAATTGCACCCATGTTCCACTTAGAGGCCAGGGTGAATTCATAAATCTCAGTCACACTTTTAGCGAGGCATCATGTAAATACATTTCTTTCCCAATACCCATCCCTTTTTCCCAAAACCTCCTAATGGCACCCATTTCTCTCCCATAGAAAAAGGGTCCCCTCTACAAGGTCTATGTGGTTGTTTTATGCCTTGATCATGTCCATTAATCCTTATAAGATCCATATTTATGGATCAAGGATGTTATTTTTGTTCCCTATTCATGGGAAAGGACCTGAGACTCATCCTAATTGTTATCCCCAACTCCTAGGGATAACTAAGGAGGTGATGTCTTGAGGCCCTCAGGTTGCAGACATGGAGTACCGAGAGATAGCTTGACCAGCAGTGTCCACTTGCATATATAGAGGCACACCTCACCACCACAACTCCAAGTTCATCACGATGGTATCCACCACATCATCTGGCTTCTGGAAGACATTAAGTCTTTCTCCATGAGTTACAATTCAGGTATTGTGGTGAGTGTCATTTCAGTATTTGAGGAATTTGAGTTTGTTTCATCTATTACTGCTTTTGATTATGTAACATTTGTTTGGACATTATGCTCTTTTCCCTGTTTCACTTTGGTGGTTGAAATTGTGCCCTAGTAAGTGGGTCACCCTTAGGGATAGGTCTTCTAATGGGAGGTCCCATTGACGATTCATCATGCCATTCCCGACCATACTTGTCACTTTCCGCACTTCATCCCCTCATCTTCTTATCTTTTGGTATTTTTGGGTGTACTGACCAAAGGAGGGGTTGTCCCTCATTTCATGGGAAGAAGGGGTTGAAGGCCCAGAGGCTTGTAGTTGGAAAATGATAAAATCCAATCATTAACCTTCTATATGCTCGCCCATGGATCCCGAGAACAATGAAATTTCTCTCATAAGAAACTATTGGGACCCATGAAAAATAACTAATAACAAAATGTCAACCAAGGCGGAGCATGTGTGGGCATTGTTTTTAATGCTTAGGTAGAAACCTCACACATGTTTTTAACTTGGGGAAGCATGATGTGCCCAGGATAGAGTCAAGGTGGGCACAATTTTTCATTCTTAGGTAGAATCCCCACCTTGGCTTCAACCTAGAAACATCCTAAAAGAATAAAAGAAAATAAATGGGCTTGGAAAAAGGTTGCATTGAAAAATAAGGTGCAACACACCCTCTACAAAGGCACCCATAAATAAAACACTAAAAACCCTTGTATGTCATGAACCCCATGCCCAAAATACTTCCCCCCATCCATGACACCTCATCTAGATGACTTGGAAAGAGTTCCCCTTGGGAAAAACCCCTAAACTTGAAGTACGATTCACCAAATAGGTCACTCTGTCAACCCTCCCATACCTAAACTTGGAAAATTGCATAGGGTCTCTTATCACATGAACTTGTCAGAGTCCTGTGGGGTTGTGGTTTCTACCTAAGACTGTAATTTTTCTCTATCTCTCTCCTTTTCATAGACCAAGTCTCAAAATTTTCCCCCTTCGACTTGTAAAATCATTTCTTATTTCCCCCCCCTCTATGCTTAAGTGCCCCAGTCTCCCTATTTTCATGTAGACCGAAGCCATAAGCACAAAGTGCAACACTTAGAGTGGTCTGATATGGACCTGAATCAAGCGAGCGAGCAAGTTCAGTTTTCAACGAAGGAGATTTCATTCAAAGTCCAAATTCACAGCCCACAGGCAGTCGGGATTATAAATATTCTCAAAGTTTAGTGCTGGGGTGAAGGTTGGAACTCCCGAAACCCGAAATCAGCGTGGGCCATCTGATCCAGCAGGACGCGTGGCATCAGATCTGAACCGTGGAGAAATCCATTTCAGGAAAATGAAGTGGGGAATGTGCAATCTTCTTGAGTCCTGAAATGTCGAAGGCCCAAGGTCCCGAAATACTGATATTTATCTGGGTTGTCTGATTCAAAGGGGCGTGTGGCACCAGATCTGAGAAATCACGATTTCGTGACTCGGGGGTTTTAGCATGGAGAAAGACGTAGGTTCACAAAATCGTGAAGCGCCCAGGAGTTGGGTCCAAGGTCATAGCCCAAGGTTGCATGGAGCGATGGAAAGGAGTTGCGCCAAAGGCCGAAAGCGCCCGTGTTGGTCACCAAAGAATATTTATGTGGTATTGAGGCATCAGGATTGACTTGAAGGAGTTGTGGGCACCGTCTGGGAAATTTAGGAGTGTCAGGCCTCGTACCGATCTTGATGAAAGAAGTTAATGGAAATGGGGGAGGTAGTTGAGACCTCGTTTTACTTCATAAATGGAAAGCATGGAAGATCTGGTCGTGGAGGCAGAGTGTCAGCCCAAAGTTCCCCTGTCAAAAAATTATCCTGCAAGCCCGTACTGATCTGAGTTTGTGTCTGACAGAAGGATGCATGTGCAAACTGACAGAAGAATATGCAAATGCAAATCTTTGATTGTAATGTCCAGGTCACACTCCTGGTGGTGGAGGCGAATTGTTCTGAGTATAAATAACTAGTTTTCATATTTTGTTATGGTCAATGGTTGAGCTAGGCTCTCGTATGGTAAAGTTTTAATGAAGCCTTTGTTTCTCTGGTTATGTGTTGTAATTTGAGACTTCTTGTTTAATGACATTCAACCTTCTTTTCCACCTCTTTTACCCTTTATACTGAAAGGCTCGGGCATGGATGATCTAGTCAAGTGTTGTAATCATATTGTGATGTATGTTTGATTGCAGTACTGTTTTAGCATTTTCAGTTTCCTGAAGTTTTTTATCCAAGAGGATCTTGTATTTGAAGTTTTTCATCCTTAGGTTGTTGGAAGACCTAATGTACATAGCATACCTTTACATTTTCTCCTCAATTTCTTCCTCTTACTCACCCTTACTACAACTTATTGACTGAAGTTAAATCAAGACCTCATCTGCTTGTGCATGCCAACCCAGTTTTCTGAGTTAAAGTGATATTATCCTCAGTTTGCGCCCATTCGACCCCCCTTTAATTTATTCATTGTGGCATACAAGTTGATGGGTATTGGGCTTACCTCCAATGCAATCTAGAGGTGACTTCTAGTGCTAACATTTATGGCACCATTGTCGGGGACGAATTGAATATTTTCCCTGGGATTGAATGAAAAAGCTTACTGGTTCTGAAGGTGCATCAAAACTTAGTACATCAAAGATTGCAAATGTGCACCTGGTGACTCCATTAATGTGAATCCACTGTTTCAGCTGTGGCTTCCAGAGGCAGACACATGAGGTCTACCCCACAACTGCCTCTAGCAACACCTGAAGCTAACCCAGAGAAAATTATTAGAAGACGAAAGATCCTCCAGGAAGGTACTTCAGCTGCTAAACCAAGTATTTCTGATGATTTTCACCATCCTTATGTAGAAACTCCAATACTTTCTTCTCATTCTCTTGTTATACCATCTACTAGATTTTTCTGAAGTTTAAAGTTTGGGAGTGTTCCTATTGATTTCTCCCCTCCTGGTCTTGGATTGGAAGGATAAACCTTTGTCACTCCTACCTCCCCTGAAGTTGTACCATGGTTTAAACCCAGGGCCTCAGAATATTTTCCCACTCTGAGCTTCACCACTCCTCCCCCTATTAGAGTTGTTTCTTTTACATAAGGGGAAATATCGGTTCCCTCGATCCCTGTGGCCTTTGCTCCATATTCTCAGTCGTTTCTCTTTTCTCCCAGAAATGCACTTCCAGCCTCCCCTGTTCGAACTCCATATCCTCCTGGTTCTCCTCCAGCTATCATCCCTATGGCAGGTGCTAATCCCCCTAGGAACAGGATGGATGCCATAGTGGCTTCAAGATATGCCCCTCTAATATTACCTCAGCCAATGAATGCTCTCCCTACTGGAGATTACCTAAAATACATGCCTAAATTCATAGGAGAAGAAGACATAACTGTTGAAGAACACCTTGTTTCCCTCTACAGTTAGGAAGGCAATCTAAATATTGAAAACGAGGATGTGTGGATGAGATTTTTTGTCTAGAGCCTTGATGGTGAGGCCAGGAAATTGTTTAGTGGTTTGACCCCTGGATCCATTGCAGGGATTGAGGCTTTAGACGATGTTTTCTTGAGACAGTGGGGGGATAAAAAGGACTTTATGTATTATATCATAGAGTTTGGTTCCCTAAAGAGAAAAGAGGGAGAGTATGTCTCTGATTTCTCCAAAAGATTCAAAAAAATGTATAACAAGATTCCTGTTGAGATAAAGCCCACAGAAGCCTCTGCCAAAATTACTTATGCTAGTACTTTTGACCCTGATTTTTGTCTCCTGTTGAGAGAGAGAAGAGATACTTCCTTGGCTCATATGCAAGATGCAACCCTGGAAGTAGATTCCAACGTATTGGAAGTTCACAGACTTAGGAATAAGGCTAATAGAGACAGAGGAAGGGGGAGATTTGAAGCCTCAACCTATGGTTCCTCTGCGTCCCACCCTCAAGTATATGAATTGAACAAGCTAGTAAAATCTCTTTCTACAGAGATGGAAAAGATGAAATTTGAAGGGAAGAAAGGTTATAAGAGTGACCAAAATTCTTATAATAGAGGTAAATTCAAGAGACCAAATAATTCCCCTCAGATACTTCCAAGAGAGCCACGAAACAGAGATAGGGATGATCAGAAAATACAAAACCCCTCCAAAATAACCTCGTTGTTGATGAAGAAGGAGAGGAAGAAGAGCTTGATCCTTAAATCTATTATCTTGGAGACACCTCCATGTTTCCCCATTTGACCCAATCTACATACGAGGAGTCCCTCATGGATAGCCAAATAAATGAGTTGAGTAAAGGGGAGAAGACCAATAGTATTCCCAATAAATATAACCTCGGGTCTAAGAAGAAAGAAGGGAAGTCTGGCATCCCTGATCAGCCTTCCAGAAAAGAGAAGCTTGCTAAAGACGCAATAAACAGCAGCAAGGAGAAGAAAATACAGAACCCCTCACCAATAGCCAAAGGTATTGTCCCAAAAGTAAGAGAAATTTTGAGGCCTCCCTCCTATTTTAAATTTGAGCATGAAATTCAAAATATTAGGATCCATGTACCCCTTTCAGATCTAGTCAAACACGAATATTTTAAAAGGTCCCTCTCTAAACTATTGCAGTCTGAACCATCATGTCATTCCACAGAATTAGTAAACCTTCAAGATGAAAATCTAGCAGTCATCTTAGGTCCTTTGATAGAAGATAGAGATGATTCATCCCCTCCCTTCTATACATCTTTGAACATACATGACAAGGTATTGCATAATTTTTTGATGGACTTAGGGGTGTCTCATAATCTCATGCCCAAAAATGTCATGGATGAACTTGGATTAGAAATAACAAAGACTTATCATGACCTATATTCATTTGACTCCAGGAAGGTGAAGTGACTTGGGGTTATCAAAGACTTGGCCATATCTCTGTTCCAACTCCCCATGAAAAGTGTGGTCATGGATATCATGGTGGTTGATGTTCCCCCCAAGTTTCGCATGATTTTTTCAAGATCTTGGATAAAAATACTTGGGGGAACCTTGCAGATGGACCTCACATATGCTACCATTCCTATGTTTGGGGGGGAGCATAGAAGACTGTACAGAGAATCTCATTTGGCCTATATTATTAGTGATGAAGTAGACCCCACCGACCATCATATTTTTGCACTCGAGACTGATTTGGGATCCAACTTATTGCAGCTCACCGATGCCTCTAAACCCCTCTTGAAATCAGAAAGCAACCCCTTACTCTCTGTGAAGATTCTCCCCTGCTTACCTTTATTTGGAAAATGTTCTTTGATGGAGCCTCTTCTAGAGAAGGTGTTGGTGTTGGAGTGGTCTTTGTTTCACCTATTCAAGAAATTATATCTCTGTCCTACAAATTATAATTTGAAACTACTAATAATGTGGCAGAATATGAAGCTCTTGTTTTGTGTTTGAGGGATACAAAAGACATGGGGATTGAAGAGATACCAGTGTTTGGGGATGCTGAGTTAATTTTCCATCAAATCAGAAGTATTTATCAAGCCAAGCACCCTCAGCTTAGAAGTTACAGAAATGAATTATGGGATCTGGTTGACATTTTTTTCTTATCTTTCAACATTTCATTTGTTCCAAGAGAAGAGAATGCCATGGTCGATTCTCTGGTTGTTTCAGCAAGTAATTTCAGAGTCCCTCTGCCACCTAAACTCAGGTATGATGTAGAAGTGAAATGTATACCCTCTATACCTGACAATGTCAAGCATTGGAAAGTGTTTGAGGATGATCTTGAGATCAAAAGATTCCTAGAGACTGCTGATGAGTTTTCTACATTACACATTGATCAAGATCCTGATTCTGAAATAAATCCTCATGCTGATGTTTTTTCTGAACAAGATTGATAATCATCATATTGTCCAGTTGCCTAGTAATCATATCCCAAAGGGACTAGTTCCTTTGGAAAGACTATTTGACAGAAAGGATGTGGAAGTAATGGGTAAAGTTTCAAATGAGGATGTTGATGTAGCTGAGTGCAATATTGGTACAAAGAAGGATCCAAAATTTGTCAATTTGTCAAGCAGCTTGTCAAGGGAACAAAGGGTCGAGTATGCCAACTTGATAAAACAGTTTGTTGATGTGTTTGCCTGGACATATGAAGATCTTAGAACATATGAAACAAATGTCATTGATCATAAGATCCCATTGAAAGAGGAGGCCAAACCATTTAGGAAGAAATTAATCCAAATAAATCCTATGTTGATGCCTATTATGGAAAGGGAGGTAAAGAAGTTGTTGGACACCCAAATAATTGTCTCTTTGAGATATTATGAATGGGTGGCCAACCTGGTCCCAGTAAGAAAGAAGAATGGTGAAATCAGACTGTCTGTCGATTTCAGGAACTTGAACAAAATCTCTAAGAAGGACAATTACACTTTTCCAAACATGGAACACATATTGTAGAGGGTGACAAATGCATCTAGGATTTCCATGATTGATGGATTTTCTAGCTATAATCAGATCTATGTACTGCCTGAAGATATAGAAAATACAACCTTCACTACTCCTTGGGGTATGTTCATGTATGCTAAGATGCCCTTTGGATTGATGAACACAGGGGAAACCTTCAATGAGCTATGGACATCACCTTCATTGGAGAAAAAGATAAATTTGTAGTCATCTATCTAGATGACATTATAGTTTTTTCCAGGTCTGATAAAGAACATGGTCGGCATCTAAGAAAGGTCTTCTTAAAATGCAGAAAATTTGGTCTCTCCTTAAATCCCAAAAAGTCTCTATTTTCCATGCAGGATGGAAAATTGTTAGGGCAGATAGTAGAAGCTGAGGGAGTTAGAATTGATTCAAGCAAAGTAGAATCTATTCAAACCTTTCCACTCCCCCGATCTAAGAAGGAAGTTCAGTCTTTCTTGCGTAAAATTAACTTTTTAAGAAGATTTGTTTCAAATTTTGTTGAATTGGTGAAGCATATCACAGTCATGCTCAGAAAAGGGAATGAAATGAAATGGATTGTTGAGTCTAGAAATGCTTTTGACCAAATCAAGAAGGCCTTGACCGAGGAACCTGTACTCATCAGTCCTGATTACTCCAAAGAGTTTCTGATTTTTTCCTTTGCCTCTTTTGATACAGTAGCAGTTGTTTTATTGCAGAAGAATGTTGAAGGGATGGAGCAGCCTATTTCCTTTTACAGCAGAGCATTGAGAGATGCAGAGATAAAATATGACATCATGGAGAAGTAGGCCTATGCTTTGGTGAAATCCCTCAAGGCTTTCAGAATCTATGTCCTGCATTCAAAATTTATTGCATATGTTCCTTCAGCTTTTGTGAAGGACATTATCATTCATCCTGACATAGACGGAAGAAGGAGCAAGTGGATTGCCAAAATCCTTGAATTTGATCTAGAAATAAAGCCCACCAAACTAGTTAAAGGCCAAGGTTTAGCCAAGTTACTGGCTGAGTCTAATTGCAAAGAATTGGGGGTTAACTTCATCAACGCTTTCTCAAAAAATCAGCAATTTGAGTCATCTTATACAGGTCCACAAGTCAGCCCGCCATTGGCAGAATGCATCTAGTACAAAGACATCATATTCTTTCTGCAAGAGTTGTGACCCCCTGATGGTATGGGAAAAAGTAAGACAAGAGATCTTAAGCTCAAATCAATTAAATATTTCCTTATTGATCAGGTTTTGTATTGGAAAGATCCCCTAGGAGTGCTACTAAGATGTTTAGACCCACAAGAGGCCCAAAGGATTATGTTTGACTTTCATGATAGTCTATGTGGCGGACATCACTTCTGGAGGACCGCAGCATATAAGGTTCTTAGGGCCAGATATTTCTGGCCTACTCTATTTACTAATGTCTGTGCGAAGATCAAGGCTTGTGTTAAATGTCATAAATTTACTAGGAAGCAGCAGCTCAAGCCTTTGCCATTGAATCCTGTGGTAGCTTTAGGATCCTTTCAACAGTGGGGCCTAGATTGTATTGGGGAAATTCATCACGCTTCGAGTGGTCAGCACATGTGGATCTTGACTGCTACTTATTACTTTACCAAGTGGATAGAAGCTATCCCCACAAAGAGTGATTCTCACAAGGTAATCATTGGTTTTATTGAGGACATTATAGCAAGATTTGGTTGTCCGAACAGAATCATCTTTGATAATGTTGCATCTTTCAAAGTTGAATCGTTGATCAAGTTTTGTGAGCAGTTCAAGATTGCATTGATTCACTCTACCCCCTACTACCCTCAAGGAAATGGGTTGGCAGAGTCCTCTAACAAAATCCTGATAAAGATTATCAAAATATTGTTGGAGGACAACAAGAAAGCATGGGATTCAAATCTCAAATTTTCTCTGTGGGCTGACAGAGTGACAAAAAAGAGATCTCTTACTGTCTCTCCTTTTCATCCTGTGTATGGGGTCGAAGCCATCTTCCCTTCTCAGCTCACCTTGCTAGTGGAAAAATTCTTCCAAGACCACCAAGGGGAGACTGATGATATGATCAGAAGAATACAACAACTAGTAAAAGTGCAGCAAACTAGGGAGAATATACTAGACAAAGCACATGAACATCAATAGAAAATCAAGTATGCCTTTGACAAGAAAGTAAGAAAGGAGGATTTCTAGCTGGGAGATCTAGTACTCAAATGGGATGCACCCAAACAGGAAAAGAGCAAGAATGGTAAGTTTGAAGCCATGTGGATTGGGCCCTTCAAAATCTCTGAGGTATTTCCAAATAATACTTACAGGTTGCGGAATTTGGAAGCGTTTGAAGTTTTTGGTGGCCCTGTAAATGGGCATTTTTTGAAGGAATATTTTGTTTAGGCCGTGACTGTAATTCTACCACTATAAATACCACTTTTGTTTTGATTTGATTTTTAGTTGTGCGTTCTCAATAAGCGACTCTATAACCCAACAACTAAGGTATTGGAACTACTTGTTCTTGGCATCTCGCAGGGAGCATGACATCCCCTGTGGAGCCAAATGTTATCACATGAACTTGTCATACTCCTGTGGGGTTGTGGTTTCTACCTATGACTGTAATGTTGCTCTATCTCTCTCCTTTTCGCAAACCAAGTATCAAATTTTCCCCCCTTCGGCTTGTAAAATCGTTTCTTATTTCCCCCCCTATGTGTTTAAGTGCCCTGGTCTCCCTGTTTTCCAGCCCACATCCAGTCGTCTGAATCATCGATCATGCAGACCAAAACCATAAGCACAAAGCGAAACACTTAGAGCAGTCTGATATGGACCCGAATCAAGTGAGCGATCAAGTTCAGTTTTCAAAGGAGGAGATTTCATTCGAAGTCCAGATTTGTAGCCTACAGGTGATCAGGATTATAAAGATGCTTGAATTTTAGTGTCGAGGAGAAGGTCTGAACTCCCCAAACCTAAAATCAGTGTGGGTCGTCTGATCCAGCAGGACGCGTGGCATCAGATCCGAACCGTGGAGAAAGTCATTTCATGAAAAATGAAGTGGGGATTCTGCAATCTTCCTGATTCCTGAAATGACGAAGGCTAGAGGTCATGAAATATGGACATTTTTCTGGGTTGTCCGATTCAAAGGGGTGCATGGCACCAAATCCGAGAAATTGTGATTTCGTGACTCTAGGGTTTTATCATGGAGCATGACACAGGTTCATGAAATCGTGAAGCACCCAGGAGTTGGGCCCAGGGTCACAGCCTGAGGTTGCATGGAGTGATGGAAAGGAGCTGCACCAAAGGCCGAAAGCGCTTGTGTTGGTCACCGAAGAAGATATGCATGGTCTTGAGGTGTTGAGATTGACTTGAAGGAATTGTGGGCACCATCTGGGACATTTAGGGGTGTCAGGCCTCATCCTGATCCCGATGAAAGAAGTTAATGGAAATTGGGGAGGTAGTTGAAACCTCGTTTCACCCCATAAATGGAAATCATAGAAGATATGGTCATGGAGGCAGACTATCAGCCCAAAGTTCCCCTGTCAATAGATTCTCCTGCAAGCCCATACTGATCCAAGTTTGTGTTTGACAAAAGGATGCATGTGCATACTGACAGAAGAAGATGCAGATGCAAAGCTTTGATTGTAATGGCGAAGTCACACTCCTAGTGGTGGAGGCGAATTGTTCTGAGTATAAAAAAATAGTTTTGATATTTTTTTATGGTCGATGGTTGAGCTAGGCTCCTGTATGGTAAAGTTTTAATGAAGCCTTTGTTTCTCTAGTTATGTGTTGTAATTTGAGACTTCTTATTTAATGACAGTCATCCTTCTTTTCCACCTATTTTGCCTCTGATACTGAAAGGATCGGGTATGGATGATCCAATCGAGTGTTGTAATCATATTGTGATGTATGTTTGATCGCAGTACTATTATAGTTTTTTCAGTTTCCTGAAGTTTTGGATCCAAGAGGATCTTGTATTTGAATCTTTTCATCCTTAGGCTGCTGGAAGACCTGATGTCCATAGCAGACCTTTACATTTTCTCCTCAAGTTATTCCTCCTACTCACCCTTACTACAACTTACTGACTGAAGTTAAATCAAGACCTCATCTGCATGTGCATGCCAGCCCAGTTTTTTGAGTTAAAGTGATATTATCCTGAGTCTGCGCCATTTCGACCCCCCTTTAATTTATTCATTGTGGCATACAAACTGATGGGTATTGAGCTTACCTCCAATGCAATCTGGAGGTGACTTCTAGTGCTAACAGGGTCTTTGAGAACTTGTTTATTTTAATGAGGTGGCTTGGATGTACATGCTTGGATGGATATTTTATTGATTTAATTTACTCGTCATGATGCATTTGACTTGAGATCCTTGGAGGATGTATTCATTTCTCTTTGCAAGACCTAGTTGAGGGACAATTTTGGAAGAACAAGCCTAGCTTGGGCTTCCATGGGGCTTGAAGCCCATAGGTTCAATACCAAGGCCCCACACTTTGGATGATTATGCAATTCCTTTGGATGCATAGAGGACACCTTGAAGGATCTTACTAAGCCCCTACATGCTAAAGGACTTGCTTGAAAGGGCCAAAACATCACCTTTTGAGGGCTTGATGTCACCTAGTTGGGCTAGGTTGTGGTGGTGATGATGGACACTTGGAAAATTTTGAGGAAGAGGCCCATGGATCATGGAAGAAATGTCTTGGTTCAAGACAATTGTCCTTTGGATTCCTGGCACTCCCTTCCCCAACTCAACGAATTGACCAAAAGTGTCAAACATTTCCCAAAAGAGGGGTGACGTCTTGTTTTTAGGGTTTATCTTATGTGCAAAATATTAATTATATAATATTACTTTTGTAAAGGGGAAAGATAAGGGTTTTTGACCCCTTATCTTGTGTTTTACCCTAATTATTGTGGACAAATATGTTTTAGAACTTTTTGTATAAATAGAGATCAACTCTATTTCATTTGGACATAACTCCCCCATCTTGGAGAGGATTCTTGGTTGAAATTTTCACCCTACTTGGGAAACTCTCTTTGTCTCTCTTGGTTAAATTATATTTATCTTTGCTATTGGATGGATGGATGATGCGCTAGCTCTCTTGGAAGCTTGTTTCTTTCTTTATGATGGAATTTTCTTGGTGAATTAGGGTTTCATCTTGTTAATGCTTCCACTAGGTAAGGATTTCATTTTTATTGCTATATTTTCTTGGTTGTAAGGTTAATATGATGATTTATTGGGGATTATAAGGGCATACAACCCCCTCCAAGTCCATTGTAATTGTTTGAAATAATTTTTGGTGCAAAGGATACTAGGAGGAGTAAAAGGGATTACACCCTCCTAGTTTTTCCTTGTTGGTTAGGGTTTGCCTTGGGGAGTAAAAGGGCTTAAAACCCCAAGGAAGTAACTCATATAACTTGTTTAATCAAGCGACTCCATTTACCCAATAGAAACACATTAATCTTCTTGCATTGGAGAAATAAATTATTGCATTGGTAATCGTAAAAAGTTGAGATATTGAGATCGTCGAAGTTGGAATATTTTCTATGTGTTCTAAGCTTGCTAAGGCCACAAAGGCGTCTTGTTTCTCCAAGTATTTTTTTCTTCTTCTACAACTTTAATCTACATTCATCAGGGCTACAGAAAACCCTAAACAACTTTCTAAACAACTCACTTTTCAACCGTCAAAAGTTGCTAGTAATTTTCCCCTATAGTCTACTAGTTCCAGTGCACTTTTTGGGTTGATTATTTGCAACTTTTGGTGGCTGATTTTTCTTCTGTAACAATTTTTTTGCTACATCCATATGGCTTAATAATATCTCTGTAGTACTTATTTCTTACAACCTTGTTTCATTGATAAAGTCTTGTGCTTCTATACTAGAGTTATACTAGTGTTTAGCTACCCTATCTCTTGCATCATTTGGTAGACTTTTAGCATTTTTTTAGAAGCTCTAACACCTATTTACTTACTAATATATATTTTTGTCGACTTCTGCAAATAGGGACAGCAATATTAACTTGTTTTTCCACCTAACATATACCTTGTACAATTGGCTTTTCTTGTGTCTCAGGTAGGTGAAAACACTTTCCGCAGGTACTCAAAGACTTGGAAACCTTAAATGACTTCCAAGACATGTCACCAAATCCATATTCCACTTAGAAACTTGACCTATAATGGAATTCATCTCATCATCTCACTTTCTATCTCATTTTCTCCTAGTGTCACCCGGGATTCCCCCCTTGACGTGATCACTTCACCTCTAAAGTGACGGGAATACCTATCTGAGGTGACTGCGGGTAGGTGTTCTCTTAGTTGTCTCCATATTGTGATTTGGTTCGAGATTTTCCCAACCTAGAACTTGTGCGATAACACCCACTATGCAAAACCAACTCATGACACTCATATCTCGCTCATATGCCAAAGAACCCCTTTTGAGGACTAGTGTTGTAGTTCAAGGCCTTAATCATGGTACATTATCCCAAAACAATTCACTTAAGGAATAATTCCTTTGATTTCTCCTCAACCATGGTTAAGGTACTAAGACCCATCCTTGGTGCATAAAACCTCATAATGATGACCATATCCCACTTGAAGGACAATGATAACGTATAGAAAGTATGTTATGTAGTTTGTGGCATTTTTCATGGTACTTGAGCCATAGAAGATTTATGTATGGCCTAAGGCCCTTATTTTCCTCCCTCATCCATGGTTAATGGATTAAAACCCATCCCTAGTGTGAAAAACCTCATAATTGCACCCATGTTCCACTTGGAGGCAAAGGTGAATCCATAAATCCCAGTCACACTTTTTAGTGAAGCATCATGTGAAAATAGTTCATGCACACCCTCAATCAAGGTACCTTTTAATCACTCAATCAAGCTTTTAAAACCTTTATTAGGTGCTTAAACAAGCCCTTTATTAAGGTTTTGTTTCCAAATCTATGGACCCTCAATCAAGATCCTTATTCGGGTTAACTAAACCCTCAAATGAGGTTTGTACCTCAATGGAGCAATAGGACCTCAACTGAGGTCAAAAGCTCGATCAAGGTCTTTGTCTTTTATTTAAAAAAATAAACATGCCATGAAGGCCTTATTTCATTTTAACGACCACTAACACTAAATATATATATATATATATATATATATATATATATATATATATATATATAGTGTTAGACCTCAATCCAATGTTTGTTAATACCATGTCCACACCTTGATCCAACATTTGTTTAGACCGCCCATATTTCATGTGGTCTATGAGTCGAGACATAGGTGCTTTTTCTTACATAAGTTGTCAAATTATACAATTAAATTATGATTAAAAAAATGATTATCTATTGACAACAATTATGTTGCCAGAAATTTAATTTTGTGTTTAGAATTTATCAACCAATAGTATTTATGTTATCAAAATTTTAAATTTTGCTTAATTTTTTATCAATCGATAGCATTTATGTTGTTAGTTTTGTTTCTAGCCATGTATCAACATTGAGAAAGTAAAAATGTTGTTGGATTTTTTTCAATCCTCTACTGACACATGGAGGACTGAAAACTATCCATTGATACATGGTTGAAAAAAAAAATGACAATGTCAACATTGCGATTTTTTATTTTAATTTTCTTAGTTGGAAACAACCATTGGCAGCATAAACATGGTTGGTTTTGTTTCCAACCATGTGATGGCAAGAAAAAATGTTCCCAAATTTTTTTCAATCCTTTGGTATGAATAGAAGATTGAAAATTATTTACCAATGCATAGTTGAAAACTAGCATGTCCAAACAATACAAATCACATGTTACTAAGTGGAGATAGAATCAAAGTGAAAAAAAAAACACCTTATAAATGAACATCAATCAAAATTCAAACAAAACTAACAATCATCTCATTTATCACCATTGTTCATACGAAATGACACTTTCCTCCATAAAGAAATCATAGCTATAATACATTGTATCCATTGAGAAAACACACTAACCTTATAAGACACTTGTGAATCAAATCCAACAAGAGATGCAAAAGGCAAGCCCTCTTAAAGAGATAGAACAAGTATTGAACCTCCCAAGTAGAATCACAAAAGGTTCATTTATAGGTGCCTTCTCAAATGAACATAGAAAAAAACTACCTTTCTTGTATTATTAAGTGTAGTAATGGAAAACTAAAAGGAAACCACCTTAGAAATGACCCAAGGCCATGTTCATTTACCACCTCTATATGCACAAAATGTCACATGTGTAGATAAAGAAATGTCAACAAAAATACATCTTATCCTTTCAACCAAGCCACTAAAAAGGGGACAAGCACAATACAGGTGGCCATAAAGTAGACAAGACATTGAAAATGCGAGCCATCTTAAGGAGCCACAAATAAACAATAAGCCCCCAAGAAGAACTGAAAAGTGTTTGTTTATATAGGTGCCTCCCACGATGAGTATTACCACATTACCACTCATGCGTTACTTACTGGAGAGGGTTGCAAACTATAATCCTGTCACCTTACAAACGACCCATGATAATTGTTTACATGCACCCAACAAATAGCTCACTAACCACCATTATTGGCCTGAAATGACACTCTCATAAAAAATAAAAAACAATGGAATCCATCATACATCAAAGTGTTTCAAGAAAATACACTACCCTATGACAGACATAATAGGGGTGACCATCATATAAAGTAGTTGAAATGTTGAAAAGACCTTGAACCACCACACATATCCTCTCTAAGGGATATATATATGGCGTTCGAGTTGTATATGGGAATCATTAGGATCTTTTTCACAAAACATATGGGAGTTGGGACCTATGCCATGGTTGATTAAATAAAATAAGGGCCTTGTGCCTAAAATTGTTGAAATAATGTAACTACAAAGAGTATTCTTATTATTATTGATATATTATTCAAAGGATCAATCCCCATTGTGGATTGATCATGTCGGTTATTGTAATAGCACCAAATCCCCTTTTGTGGATTAGTCAAAAGACAATTGTAATAGGCAGAATAAGAAGTTGGCCCCAGTAGATATTAAAGAGACCCGAAAATATAATAAAGGTGGGTTTACCCACCCAGTTTGAGAAGTCGGTCCTGCCAGTGAAGAGACACTTCACACGTGCCAGACTTGTATAAATAAAGGAGGTTAGCGCCTCACTTAGACACAAATCACTTGCTCATTCTTAGAGACAAGTTCAGATCTGCTACCAGAGAAGAAGAAGAGAGAGAGTGGCGCATATCTAGGAGAGGATTTTCTGTATTAGCATATAAGATCTCTTGGCATTGTATTGTCTATTTGTATTAAGGAAGTTTTGTTGGGTTTTCTTCCCCTAGAGGGTTTCCCAGAATAAATGTTCTGTCTCTTGTGATTGTGTATTTCTCAGTGATCTTGGATTATGCTATTGTTATCTAATGAAATGCAAACATCTATAATAATGGCTTAAACATTAACATGGTATCAGAGCCAAGCTGAAGGAAGCATCTTTCACAAGTGAAAAA
>ML795075.1:73099-105128 GCA_009831015.1 Picea engelmannii | reverse complement strand
TTTTTTAAGTTTCTCTTTGATCTTTTTTATTATCTAAATTTTTATTTTTTATTTTTAATTTCAAGTTCTTTTATTTTTCTTAGTTTTTAATTTATATAAAAAAAAATGAATTATATTTTTTTGTTAAATATTAAAAAATAGTGTTATTTAACTACAATTTTTTCCATGTGTTGAAGTAAAGGTAAACAATGTGTTAAGAATGGTGTTTTCCACTATATTTTAAAAGTATGGAGCAATAAATTAATTAAGAAGACACAATTATATGAAAAATCATAACTTCAAAAAAGTAAATGGTAAAAAATATTTTAAGATTGAAAGAAGCATGGAAAAATGACTAAAAACACCATTAAATAAAATAAAAAAATTGAAAATAGATGAAAAATAAGCATTTAAAAAAAAAGTGTAAACATTGTGGATTGAAAAATTTAAAATATCGAAAAAACACCTAAAAAGGCAGAGGGGGTGCTACCGGTAGCACCATTTTTAAAAACGGGGTAAAAAATTGGATCCCCCAAAAAACGAGAACTCTGTAGAGTTCTTGTTAAGTTGGTAACTATGTTTGGGATCCACAATGTTGGCACCCAAAGTTTTGGGTTAATCTTGTGCGTGTGCACAAATGAAGTTGTGCATGATCATTCGAAGTTTTTTTAGCATTCATTCCAAGTTTTGTACACACCCATTCCAATTTTGTGCGCGCATAATATAATGTGCATAGAATGAAAAGAAGTGTATGCTAGAACGAGTTTTGATATTGCATGCCAAGAATGAAGTCTACCAAGTGCGCTCTGGCTAAGTTTTGTCAATTGCGCCAGAATTCAAGAAGACGCTCGCTGGAATCAAGAAAGGAATCATCGGGAAATCTTATCGAATGATTACTACCAGCAACACAAGGGAACATGGAGCTGACAAAAGATGAGTTGGAAATACAGTTAAGATTACTTTGATTCCATAAGGCTACGTGGAATATAGGTCGGTGCCTGAAGCGTGCGAGGTAGTTTGTCAGCAGAGCGAGTGTAGCAGAGAAGAAAGAGACAAAACTCTCGAGCAGAGAAAGATATAAAAGGAAGAAGTGACATCATAAATAGAGTTATAGAGTTAGACACTCACTTAGAGGGCTCATTAAGTTGTTTGTTGTATGTCGAGCTCACTCTGAGCCTTTGTAATGTTGTAATGCTTTTGGATATAAGTCTGAGTCTGTCATATGTCTGAGGTCTAAAAGGATGTGCATATTGCAGTATGTTGTAACCCTGGGGAATTAGTTAAAGAGGACATGAGACTTTGTTGGTGTTGAATATAGTTGCATAATGTATGCTTGTGCTATATGGAATGGAAGGAATAATAAAGTTGCATTAGTTAATGATCTATCATGTGTCACTCATGTGTTATTTGGATGTGTGTGTGTATTGTTTTACTTATTGGTCAATAGTAAGTTGATGTTAATGGAGTGCATGAATGATATCCTAAATTGATCCCTATGTATTTATCCCTTCATCCCTGTCACAAGACCAGATGGTCTATATAATCCTCATTGCGTCTCGAGTGAGACCTTCTTCAGTCTTGGCTGAAGATTTATATGTCAAAGCTTTGAGGTTTTTGTTGGTCAACTTTGGATGAATCCCAGGTCTAAACTCCCTATCATTAAGGACGCATGCAAGCATGAAACAACGCCAATAAATGATTTTGTTGTCGGGACTTGAAATTCTTGTAGGGAACAATGAAGGTAAGATATGAGGTGGTATATGTCTTGGGAGGAAATTCAAGACTGGCTAACTGCAAAGGAGCATGATTTTTCCTTTGAGAAACTTGGGGCCTGAGAGTGAATGTGAAGAGATAGAAATATAAATATCTTTATACTAATATGCATGAGACGCTCTTTGTTGAATTTCCATGTTTGTTGTATGAATGGCTAAAAAGGATTGTGGAATAAATTGATTCTTTCAATGAGGCTAAAAGAAATTTTGAAAAAGGTCCAAGGAAATGAATATTGGAAGAGAATCCACTCTAGATAAATATGTTGCTCGTAGAGAAAGGGTTGATGGGTATGGGCCCAATAGAATGGATGAGTAAACACCCCTAGTGTTGGGGGGGTTGCAAAAATGGGGAAAAATGAGAGAGGATTCGTTGAGGAGGATCCAAATTTTTTTGAGATGAGGTGATGAATGGGATGGACCCAAAAGAGCATAAGAGTAAGAGAGTCAAAAGATACGCAAGAAGAGTTTAGCTAAGAAGGAAAGTGGAGCAGAGAGGTGGAAAACAAAGAGCAAGGGGCGTGTGATGAGGGGTCAATCCCGGGATGAAGAGAAAAGATATCGCACCAAGAGGAAGTGTGAAATAATGTGTTGTGCAAGAGTGGATCACAGGCACAAATAGGCCCACGAAGAGGGGTGGTGTCAAGAGTAGGGTGTCTAGTGGAGATACTAGTAGTGGTGGTGGTGGTGGTGGTGGTCCCAGGGGCCCAGGTGATGAATTTCAAACCCCTTGTATATTGTGGAGTGCCACAAGATCAGAAGAAGATGAGGTGCAAATTAGAGGTGTGGGAGAAAGGAAAGAATATGGAGGACCCCCATGTGGTGGGGGAGAAGTATTGGTGATTGTAGATGGTATTTCGTTGTTGCAAGTAGGAAAATATTTGGGTCCCCTCACAAGGAATGACAGAAGGAGATGGACTTAGCCCTCCTTTGAACCACGCCCCTTACATGTTTGTAATCAAGAAGAAAGAAAAGAAGATAGTGAAGCGATTAGAGTAGAAGAATATAGAAGAGAAGAGATGAGTGAAGAAGATGGAGAAGCCAGTGCCACTTTACCAAGAGGAGTATAAGTAGCAAGGAGTTTGAAAACCATCATATAGATCATAAGAGTTGGTTTGAGAGCGACAATGGTGAATTAGGATAGCACCCTAAGGCTACTTTTGTTCCACGAAATGGGTAAAGATGATACAGAACAACATTGGTTCACGTGCAAAGGAATATGGTCCATGAAGAGGATCACGGACCAAGCAAAAAGATCGTGCAGCTGGAAACCACCTTCAAGGAAAAATCCTTAATGTGGTACATGAAGTACAAGGCCACTGCACTAGCGGGACAATGAGGTGTGTAATAGAGATCAAGAGGGATTTACTAAAGGAATTTCAAAATTCCATGCTTGAATCTCAATTTTTTACTAAGATCAAGGAGAATAAGCAACAACAAGGAGAAACTGTCTGGGATTATGACCAGCGGTTTAAGATTTTATTGGATAGGTTGATGTTCCAAATCCAGGATGTGCATAACAGAGAGTGGTTTATTGCAAGGTTTCTTCCCCATATTTGATTTCCACTCACCCAGGTGAAGGTAACAACTCAATCGAAGGCGATAGAAATTTCAATGCACCTCGAAGCTATGCCAGGAGGAGCAGATGCGTCGACGAGATCGGTGCAAGTGCAGTCAAAAATAGCCAACCTGACAATGCAGTTGCAAGATATGGAAAAGATGAAAGTCATTCACGAGCACGTTTGGTGTACCACATGTCAATAAGACAATAAGAGGCATTGCAGGAATGAGTGCCCTATACTTCCGAACTATGTGGCGATGAGCACGTCGAGTCCATTCCCAATTGGATAGACAAAATGGTGCGATACATGCCAACAGTGGGTCCATGTACCACCCTACTGCCCAACTTTTACAAAAGTATCAAAAGGTGCATCATACTCCATTCTGTGAGTTTTGTAAATCTGTGGGACATGATGTCAATAACTATCGATCACTCCAGCTAATGCAAGACAATAATCGTGATGCATTATGATTACAGGAAGAAAAAAAGGGTGGTGATCGTGGTGGTGTTAAAAGAGGCAGATGGCAAGGAGGTCCCAGAGACGGATATGGGAATGGTCGAGATCGAGGATATGGATGAGGGGGAGGAAAACCCTCAAATTGTTTCAATTGTGGATAAATTGGTCACGTATCAAGGTTTTGTACCAAACTGCACTTGATTTGTGCATACTTCTATAGTCCTTAACATGTCACGGAGGACTGTCCCAACTTAGTGAAGAAGTGGGAAGAAAACAAGACACATCGCAATATGGTGCGTGTGGATCCACGCAAAAATAAGAAGAAATATGAAGAAATCGATGTTTGGGTGGTAACCCAAGGACGAGAAAAAACAAGAAATGAATTTGAGCAAGATGAGAGCTTGGGTCAGAAACTGGAGGGGAAGATCATAAAGGTAGCACAACCCCCTCCTAAGTTTGATGTTATCCAACAAAAGCATTTCTTGTGTGATGCATAAAGAACTATTGAATAAGAAAGATCACGCGAAGAGTTGTAGTGTGCAACACAAAGATTACTCGAGGAGGCTCAGATCCGTGAAGAAGTGCAACAGGTGACACAAAGTTCACTAGAGGAGGCACGAATCTGGGAAGAAGTACAACGGGTGACATAGAGATCGCTAGAAGAGGCTTGTGCCCAAGAAGAGTTGCAGCACATGACGCAACGGTCATTGGAAGAAGCACGTATGTGTGAGGATTTATAGTGCACAACGTAGAGGTCGATGGAAGAAGCACGCAAGTGGGAAGAGTTATGACACATTGAGCAAAGAGAAATTGAAGAACGTCATCTTGAAAAGTTGAAGTGCGTAGCGTGTGAAGAAGCATTATGCTTAGGTTACGAAACAAACACAAAGGATCAAGTAAGCAATTTCTTGCGTTGTTGTTTGATATTGCTCAATGATCCTAATTATGCAAAGAAGTTGATGCAAATGCTAGCCAATTGTATAGGGAAGGAGATGATATAGAGGATTATATCAGCTCCCCTACCAGAAAGAGATATGTGCCAAGTCAGTAAGTAAAATTCCACGAGGCATGCATTCAAGATGACAGTAAATATTGGTGGCTATGACATGGATGGAGTCATGTTGGATCTAGGTTCAAATGTGAAAATTATACCGAATAATTCCTGGGAGGTGATGGATAAAACACAATTGGTCTAGTCTCCCATATAGCTATGGTTGACAAACCAATACAAGATCTACCCCCTAGGCCGACTGGAGTAGGTGGAAGTAAATGTAGAAGGGGTAAAAAGAAAGGTTGATTTTGAGTTCATAGAGATTATGGATGACTCTGACCCATACCCCGCATTTCTTGGCATCAACTGGGCCTTCGACAATAATGTTGTGTTGAATTTGAATAAGAGGAAAATGTCCTTCGAGACTGATACCTTGTGTGTGGTCTCACCTCTGGATCTGTTTGAAGGAGACAGATACAATGAGCCAGTGGATGAGGATGCATGGAGCTTGGGTCTTTAAAACATATATAATATCACTGAGTTCAGGGAGGATTACATAAAACTTACCATAAATGGAGAAATAAGTTGGATAAGTGTCAAGTCTTACGACATTGATTTTGAAGAAACTATGGAAAGTTGGTAGCAAAAGCTATATATGAAGTGTCAACAAGGAGGTGCACGCATATCTCCACAGAAGTGTGTGAGGAAGAATCTGGATCCTATCAGTACGATGGCTCGGAACCGGTGGGCACATTTATTGCATGGATATGACACATTCTCGAACATCACATGGCTCACACTCTTGACTTAGTGCTTGTAAGAATTCATGCGCATTGGTGGTTTGTGCATTGGGAACCTTATCGTGAATGGGTAGTAATCGAAGCATCTATGTGGGAAAGGTTAAGACCTAATATGGATATTTTTCGCTAAATGTCTTCTTGTGAATGGTGGTGGATAGGCACACATCAGAATAAGAAAACCATAGATACTTAGAGGGCCTGTGTAGGCTGCTAAAAAAGAGCGATGTTCTCTCAAAACCTAGGGTTTCCACAACACATATTAAGGAGTCACATGCGCAAGAAATTGATTCCGCTACAAAGGATGTGGTAGAATAAAGAACATCGACTCATCCTATCGCAACTAAACCCATTGAGAAAATAGACAAAGTTCATAATAATAACATAGTCAGAGATACTCAATGGAAAAAACAGGTAAGATGGATATGGGTGAAGCGGTGTTGCGGCCCACCAAGGGTCGCTATGATTAAGTAACCAAGGGGAACCCATGTTGAGGTGCGCAAGAAACATGTGTGGTGCCCTCGAAGAGTTACATGTCATATGTACGAATATGTCCCTATCACAATCAAGGCTCTACGGTCTCTATCTTCTCACAAATTAAGAGAGTGACATGTTCATTATACGGTACATGAGGGAAAAGATCATTAACAGGGCCTTCGATAGTAAATGTTATGACCTCCCCAAAGTTTCCACATGTTTGGTGGTAAAATTAATCATCATGCGCCATTAATGCACAAGGATTGATATATTTCATGGATCACAAACACCGACGGAAGTGTTTCACACAACTGTTATCACCAAAAAAATTCTCACACAAATACAAACAATCGATGAAGAAATATTCAACACAAATACAACATACAAGCAATAATTACAGGGAGATAAAAACCAACATTGGCCAGATAGTCACAAAACTATGCAAAAAAAATCCTAAATTTTCGCGCACATTCAACAAAGGAAGTGCACGCACATACGTGCGAGCTAAGACAATGTACAACGTGCACAGTGCGTGGTCCACACAATTAAAAATCAATAAACCTCCGCAAATGCAGAAACGGTGCATTGATGATTTTAGTCGGGCCTCAACCACTTCTGGGATGAAGTAGATCTCGACCATACCCAAAAATCACCCTAAAATTCCACCTTGGGGTCACTGAAAGGATGGGAGATACCTTCAAATACCTCCCCATTCAAATTGGAAACTAATTGTGAAATATCTAGAAATCCTCCTATAAATAAAGGATCATGGTATGCAAATAAGAGAAGAAATCCATAGCATTGTTATGTTGTTCAAATTCTCTTGGAGAAAGCCATCTTTCCCTTGAGCCATAAGTTGATCAAGTGTAGCATTGTGCAAGATTTACACCTCTTGTGAATCTAAGCCTTGGGAATTTTTCATCATTGTTAACTCACCATCGGAGAGTGATAGCTCTAGTTTTTTAAGGATGAAAGAGCCCTCCCTTAGGAGGAATAGGGGGTTCATAGTCCCATATTTCACCTCTTGGTGCACTCAATTCGAATATTTAGTTCTATTGGGTAACCATTTCATGTGTTAAATTTCATGCATCCTTTGTTAATGCTTGCCTATTTTAGTTTCCATTGTTTGTCATTCTTATCTTGCTTTGTATTTTTCTTTCTAATTTATAGGTTCACTAACTTGCTAACCACATTTATTTTCTTCTTTGTTGGCTTACCAAGGTAGTTAAGGGACTCTCTTTTTCCCACTCTTGTGAAAAAAGAACCCAAATATATTGGTGACTCAACTAGGGAATTTGAATCGCAATTCCTCCTCAAGTAAGATCCTAGAGATGTTATTCTCACTCTTTGTTGTTTGCAAGACCAAGAATCATCCTAGCCCCACCCTCAGACAACAAAATTTAGCCTCTTTTTGGGAGAGGTCGTTCAAAATTTTCATCCCGCCAATTCTTTGTGTGCACACGGGTTCGAGCCTAATAGACGCATGGTCTGCATGGTCCCATGCTCTGTCATAAATCTCTCGATGTGAACTATGTGGTATGTGCGCGACTATCCTCTATTCAACAACGTACTGGTCTCATTTTTTCAAAATTGTAAGGCTTGAGAATCCCATTTCCACCAAGTAGTGTAGATTTACTTTAGGCACTTTGTAAAATCCATCAAAAGTAGGATTGGAATTCATTCTTGCATAGATAACTTAGACCACACATAGACATCTAGGGAGGCTAAAAAGAACCTTTGCATCTTTTACTTCCTTACTTGCCACATGAATGGATTAAAGTTTAAGAATTTGAATTTCATTAAAAGATTTTCGTTTACAAAAACATCACATTAATTCAAGACTAGAATGCTATTTAGACAATCTTGGAGGATGCTCTTTCCTCGCACCCTTGTGTGATCTTGGAAATCAGAAAAAGAGATTGCTTGAAGAAACCTTCATCTCCCTTTAAAATCAACCATTTTAGGAGAGGCCAATACCTCTTAGCTTGTTTTTGAAACATAATCTCAAATAATTGTAAGGGCCCACACATGCCCACATGTGCACAATCTTAGGATAGTTTCAAATTTCTAGAGTAAATCACTTAGGAAGTTTAAAGCATTGTAAGGGCCCACACATGCCCACATGTTCACAATATAGGAATAGTTTCAAAGATTTCTTAGATTAGATAACATTCTAGGGAGATTAAATCTCAAAAGTAAGGACCCACATGTCCACCATGCTAGTTACTTAGGGATTTTTCAATTTTTGCAAGGATTGTTTGTGAAATCTAGTAAGTTAGAAGTAAGCAACCATTGTAAAGGACCAAGTGATATCCACATGCCAAAATTTTCTCACTTAACTTATTAAAAATTCATCACTCACTTTCACTTCTTGCACACATCATCACATATTCAAGAGGTCTTTTTCGTATACTTGAAATCGTAGTATGCTCTTCTCCTTGCACCCATAAGCGATCTGGGAGAATCAGAAGGGATTCACTTGTTTGAAAAAATATTTTTCTCACGCCACTCTTAATCAATGAAGTTGGACCATGACTCCAACTTCACAACCCACTTTCAAATTTTAAAAGCAACCACAATCAACCCACTTCTAACCTCCACAGGAGGAACACAAAAAAAATTGGTATTCTAAGTTACAATTTTGGGGATAGCCATCCAAATAAATTCCCATCATCATTCTTTCATCAAAACTTAGAAAGTTGTGAAATAGGATACCAAAATCCTCCCAATCAAGCATTCCTACACCATAAGGCAAGGAGACACATGTGAAGGGTCGAAGGTCGAGGTCCAGTTGTTCTGTGGGTGCCTCCTTGGGTCACCCAACCCTTGGAAAGAATCTAGCCCGTGACTAATTTCTGAGGCCGAAAATATAAATGTCGTGCAATCGCACCTCATTCAGATTCTGAACGGTTGTTGGGAAATATCGCCAGTACTTTCGAGATATGCCCCCTTCACCCCTAATTATAATTGATTGTTCATCCCTTCACTAGTATCTCCTCAAGTGGTGGTTTTGGCCCCATTGTCGAGTTATTTTCTAGAGGTCCAGTGTTATTTGAGAGGAAGGACTTTACATCAAATATGACACATGCATTATTTTTTTATATTCCCCCACATGGAGTAAAAAAAAACAACCAAACTACTTGTTACATTGTTGTTTTTTGTATGATTATCACCATTTGATTACATGCAATTTATGGATACATTGTTTCATTAATTTGTAAAGCACTTATTCTATCAATTCTTCTCATCATCACCATCACACATCCATACATAATCCAAAATCATAGAGGAACCACAGCATCCCCGTCATTCAAGACGTTTAAAAAACCTCCCCCCAAGTTTGAGAGGTATCCCCCACTTGGATTATACATCATCACAACCTTCACATACACCAGTAAGCATCATGGTCCTAGGATCATCCTTTCTTGGATCTACTTTGTTGGGCACTAATACCCAGAACAGCTCACCCACTAGTCCTCCACCACAAGGAGGCGGAGCCCAACCTTCTTCACAAGGAACGAGCTCCCAACCATCCTCACAAGGAACATTTTACCAACCATCACATACTAGGGTTGGAACTCCCCCATCCATTCTGTACTCGGAATCTCTCAATATCCCATATGTGACCAAACTAATGAACGATCCCATATTGCATGACCCCACTTGGCCAAATATTCCCACTAAGCTACCTTCTAATATTCCCAAATTTGAAGGCAAGCCCGGAGAAGACCCCACCAATCACATTATGTATTTTCACCTGTGGTGTTTTTCCAATAGCATTATGGAATATTTTTTTTTCTTAAGAATGTTCCAAAGAACTCTGACTAGTCCCTCTGCTAAGTGGTATGTGGATGAGAAATTCGAGTCCCACTCAACCTTTGAGTCACTAGCGAAAGCCTTTTTATCCTTCTTCCAACTTCCAATGTGTCATGACACTAGCTTGGATATCCTACCAGAATTCAAACAAACCTCAACCATCCATATCGATGATCACATCCATGAATGGCGAAGAAGAAGAAGTATTTGCAAAGCAGATACCACCCCACAACAACAACTAGATTGGTTCCTCAAATAACTAGTCCCTCTCCTTGCCAAATATGTCACCAATACTTTTCCTCAAACTAAAGACAAGGCCATCACTAAGGCCCAACAATTTGATTTAATTTACTCTCAATCAGGGTATCTTTATACAGTGTTACCAGATGCTCCTCCCCCTTTACCATTTGGTCAAGACAAACTAGGAACATCGCACATTGTTGATGGGTTGATTGGGTCCATGGCCCCTACACACCCACATGCTCAATTGGTACCCCCATTTGGGGTCAATCCGTACCAACCACCATATGGGGGAAACCCATACTACCCTCCCCCAACCCATTCGCCACCATTCATGGAACACCCCCTCCTATCATGGGACCGCCAGTACCTGCACCCCCCACCCACCCAGTGCATGTACAACATCCAGGCCCTTTTCCATCCACAAAATATACTCCTACCCCTATGGGAGGCACCTCCACTTCATAAATTCAATATGTACCTCACCAAGGTAACCCCTACTACCCCTTCCCTGGTCCTCCTCAACCCGCTACCCCAACACATGGCCAACAACAGGAAAGGGTAAATTTTATCCAAACCTCTCCTATTCAACAAGTTCAATACTTTAAACAATTGAATATATCCAATCCCCCTCATCAACCCAACAACAACTAGAGAAAGAGAAAGAATAAAATCCAAGGACAAGGAGGAAACCCCCAACAACCAATCCCCCCCCCACTAGGGGAAACCAAAATTGGGCTAACCGAAACCCCTAAGGGGGAAAAAATATTGGCCAACCATGACAAAGGAGAAACAAAAACCTTTGAACCAACTTCCCTTGTGCATTATGCAGTGAGTATGGTCATTATACCCATCATTTCCCCCAAATTGTTGAGTACAAATGGATGAAAGAGACAATGAATACTCAACAAACCCCTGCCTCTCAAGGACTCCCGCAAACACCCCACAATTATTTGCAACCTCAAACACCAACAGTTATCCAAAACCCAATTCCTCATCAGAGAGTTATTAACTCCTAGCATTCACCCATTACTTCATCAAGTGAGGTTCCATCCACATCAACATCATTTGTTACCCCTGACATGGGTAGCCCCCCCTCACACCGAATCTACCTCACGACTAACGATCAGTCATGTAAACTTGGCGGCACGCCTTCGACCTCTAGTACCACAATGTCTATTGGACCTTATCCTTGTAAGGAAAATGTAACTGTATACCCACACCCATCACAGGCCATCACCCTCAATTGGGATCAACTTATCCAAGCACGACTACCATATTCTACCCTGTTTCAAATGCAGGTCATCGTTAAAAAATTTATAGTTTATCTGTGTATTATAGATGATGGGGCATCCTCATGCATTATGTCCTCATCAACTTGGAGACAATTGGGCTCCCCTACTCGTATCCCATCGATGATGGAGTTAATATCCTTTGATGGTAGAATTTGTTCTCCCTTAGGGATCTTACCTAATCTCCCCATTGATTTAAGCGGTAAGATAGTTTTGATCAATGTTGTTTTCATGGATGGTCTGATGGATTACAATATTCTCCTCAGTCGTGATTTCATCTATGCCATGAGTATTGGGGTGTCTTCTCTCTTTCGAGTCATGATATTCCCACATGAGGGGCGCATCACAACCATCGATCAATGCTCCTACACTGATCCTCCCCCTCAACATTCTCATAATAGAATCTCACATCATGTTTCTCACATTGAGTCCATGCACTATGTGTCCACTGCCACTTTAAATTTCATGCTATTATACCTTTGGTCCATCATTTTGGGTATTTGGAAACAACCTTTCCCCCAATCCTCATATGATAATATAGGGGGCAATACCACTTCCCACCTTGGTCCCATCCTATCTAGCTCCTAACACAACACCAGCTCATAGTATACCCTTCATGGGAACCATTATAGTAGAAACTTGTGTCCAGTGCCCCCATACATCATGTGATTACAAGCCACATGGACCAATCGAAATGATCCACCAAGATAATGTCATTACTTCTTGGGGAAAGGCCCCCTTAGCCTTGGTCATTTTTAGTTCCCCCCATAGGGAAACGTGCACTCCCTTAGGGAGTGCCTTGTTTGGTAGCCTATCCTTCCCCGACCTCCTTCAAGGAGTTCCTTTTTCAGGAACCCATCATTATGTAGCCTCCATTAGAGAGGGCCTTGTTCGAGAACCTATGGTTCCATGGCCTCCTTTAGGGAGTTCCTTTTCTAATAACTCATTGTTCCATGGCCTCCTTCTAGGAGTGTCTTTTTCATGAACTCGTCATTTTGCAGCCTCCCTTAGAGAGTTCCTTGTTTGGGAACCCATGGTTCCCCAGCCTCCTTCAGGGAGTGCCTTTCTTAGGAACCCATTATTTTGTGGCCTCCCTTAGGGAGTGCCTTGTTTGGGAGCCCATGGTTCCCCGACCTCCTCCAGGGAGTGCCTTTCTCAAGAACCCATGGTTATGTGTCCTCCCTTAGGGAGTGCCTTGTTCAGGAACCCATGGTTCCCTAGCCTCCTTCAGCGAGTTTTTTTCTCAGGACCCCATCGTTCATTGGCTTCCCTTAGGGAGTGCCTTTTTTGGGAATTCATGGTGCCCTATCCTCCTTCAAGAAGTGCCTTTCTCAGGAACCCATCATTCCTTGGCCTCCCTTAGAGAGTGCCTTTTTACAAGAACTCATCATTCCCTACCCTTCTTCAAGGATTATATTTTATAGGATTACTTGGCCTCCTTCCAGGGGCACCCAAAATTTTCATCAAGGGACCATTTTTCCCACCAATGTCAAAATATCAAGTACGCTTACTATTATTTCTATCAAATAACTATCATATGTTCTTTATCATCAATTGTTTTCACTTCAGGTATTTTATGTTTGTGTGTGCAGGTACTTGGTCCAATGATATACAATCCATTCAGTATTTTCCAGCCTATGGCCCCTCTAAGTATATGTTCAAAACCAGCATGCACTCACGCCCTCTACAAACACATGCATATCCCAGTTATACCCCTTAAAATTTATCATTGGGATCCCCACACCTGGATCTGTGGTACCATCACCTCCATTCCATTCAGATGCTATCAATCGTAGCATTCTCACCTCCATGAGTTGTCCCACATATATTTACCCCTTGGCATATTGACACAGATGTTGTTCTATCCATTAGGCTTGGGAGTCCTGGTAGTGTTACACCCCAGAGTAAGAACCTCATACTTCTTCCTCATAATCATGCTAACCACCTCATTATGGACTCCCACATCATGTTCTCGGTTATATTAAATGCACCTATGCATTATCATTAACCCTCCATACCATCCAACATCAATTTCCCATATGCAATTTCATCCTCCATCCATCTACTTGGTACAAAAACCCACCCATGGCCCCCCCACTCTTCATAAATTACATTCCCCTACTTACACCCCATGAGGCCAGGCCATTCTTCACTGGGGCACCTGTTTATATACATGTACTTTGAATCCAATTATTCTTTATTTATTTAGTAATTGTATAAATCACATTTCAAGTTTCAACGGGCAGAATAGATTTTTTCCAACGCAACCAGTGGTGTCTTTTTCCTTGGAACACGACAACCCATGTCGCCCTTGGTTGGGGAATTTTCATTTTCAACACCATCTCTGCAAATCTATCCCTACCATATCCAAATACCGACTATCACCGACACCCTTGTCCTCAATATCTATATTTTGACCTTTCACCCACTTATTTGCAGTCATACACATTCAACACAGTTTACCTAATATCTGGTCATCCCCCTGACACCGGAATGTGTTTTACGCTTGTTGTCATCATCCCATTTTCCCCAACCAAGGGAAGTTCTTGTGTCCCATCTAGTTTGAGCTTCATCCATGTCACTAGTTCATCCATATTTCCCCCATACAATCCCTGATACCATTTTGATCAAATCGATGTCAAGAAGCCCTTTGCTTCTTGCAGTCGCACCCCCTTCCCTGTTGACATCAAAAACGTTTCTAGGAAGGTGGAAGTATATTCGCTCTCATTTGCCTATCAATGAGTAGTCTTAGAAGGCACATAAAGAGTCATTTTTTCTTTCTGATGTTGTTGATCCCCATAATGTTCAACTCCAACAAAATTTCATGTTACGGTGGATCTTAGTATACGACCGTTTCATTTTTTCAGTCATCATCGAAGAACTCTGAAGTTGTTAGGCCATCAATGCCTCTAAGTTATCGATGACTTACACTAGTTTCCATCTCTCGATTCAGAGACAATTCAATCCATATAACCATCATCGATTGTTATTGACAACCCCGAAGGGTGATGCAGACATCAACTTCGTCAACAATTTTCAGTTACAATCATATTATTCTAGTCTCATGAAACGAGCATGGGGTATGCCTGCCTCATTTGTACACAGTTTTTTATTTTCATTTTTTAGAGAATGTTGGCATTAGTTCAAATCCATTTTTCCTCTGATGGGCCGCTCTCACCGTCCCTCTTATCAACAACTACAACTCTCCTATTCTTATGAAAATTTAAAAAAAAAGAAACATTGATGTATTTCGGCTATATGTGTTCTCCTAACCTCACACATCAAGGGGCATATATTATCACCAGAAAATTACTCATACAAATACAGACAATCGATGAAGAAACAGTCAACACAAATACAACATACAACCAATAATGATAGGAGGATCACAACCAATATTGGCCAGATAGTAAAAAAACTATGAAAAAAAGATCCTGAATCTTCGTGCACATTCATCAAAGACAGTGCACGCACATTCGTGCAAGCTAACACAGGATACAATGCACACAATGCACAGTCTGTGCAACTAACAATCAGGAAACCCACGCAGATGCGGAAATGACACATTAATGATTTTGGTCAGGCCTCAACCACTTCTGGAATGAAGTAGATCTCGACCATACCCCAAAATCGTCATAAAATTACGCCATGAGATCATTGAAAGGATGGGAGGTACCTTCAAAGGCCTCCCCATTCACATTGGAAACTAGTTGTGAAATATCTAGCAATCCTCTTATAAAGAGAGGATCACGGTATGCAAAGAAAAGAATAAATCCATAGCATTGTATGTTGTTGAAATTCTCTTGGAGAAATCCATCTTTCCCTTGAGCCATAGGTTGAGCAAGTGTAGCATTGTGCAATATTTACACCTCTTGTGAAGCTAAGCTTTGGGAATTTTTCATCATTGTTAACTCACCATTGGAGAGCGATAGCTCTAGTTTTTTAGGGATCAAAGAGCCCTCCCTTAGGAGGAATAGGGGATTCATAGTCCCATATTTCTCCTCTTGGTGCACTCAATTCAAAGATTCAATTCTATTTGGTAACCATTTCATGTGTTCAATTTCATGCATCCTTTGTTAATGCTTGCTCAGTTTAGTTTCCATTATTTGTCATTTTATCTTGCTTTGTATTTTTCTTTCTAATTTGCAGGTTCACTAACTTGCTAACCATGTTTTTGTTCTGCTTTGTTGGCTTACCAAGGTAGTTAAGGGACTCTCTTTTTCTCACTCTTGTGAAAAACGAACCCAAACAAAAACTTCTGACCAATTATATATTGATGGGACTGTCGGTATGTATACATCTCAATGACCTGGAGGACAACAACAGTTACCCTACGACACTCTCAGTTCTTACTGACCCCTGACACACCTCCTAATTGTTTCACAGTACCCGCTTGATAAATTTCCATTTTTAGACTTAACATTGGCCAACTCAATGCAAACTTTCCCCAATCTATAAAAAAGGGTACACGATATTAGTCGGAAGGGAACAATAGTAATCGTGAGCAGAAGTATCAACCTCTTTTCCTAGTAGTACCTTTCCACAGAACCCCACTGAAATAATTCCATGGCTTCATCAATCTGACCACATGGTCGAAATAGATCCAGGATTGTCGAAGACTGACAGACAATAGAGTTGGCATTACCTTGGCATGTGAGTTTCAAAGGTTCCTGGATGGAGAGAGTGCAAGATGTCCAATTCACCAATTACAATGTTTGTGACCCTTGATAGTCCCCCACCTTGTCCTTCCACAAATATGCTCGCACCATTCAAAGTGCATATGGTAAGTCATTATTTCTCTCCCAAGAGTGGGCCCAACCTCTTATACAAGATGACATTAGGCCTTTCTCTTTCCAAGTGTGAAACGACGCCAACACACACCTATAATAAACTATTCCATTTTTTTAAATATGGGAAGGGGATATGAGATGTTGATGAATTAAATGAAAGGGAATGGGAAGAACTTGTAATAGCACATAATTTAAATAAGTCATGTATCCATAATCCAACGGCCATATCCCCAATGTTACCCTGTATAGAGATGTTGATCAACATTCATGATCAATATCTCCATAAACATACTTTTCCTTAAACTTATTCCTTTTGTTTTTATTTTCTTTTTGGATCTCCTTAATTAGTCTCTTTTTACTTTTAAAATGTGGGTTGTAAGTCATACTACTATCAAATGTTCATGTATGTGTATTCACACTTAGTCTCTTTTTCTCTTCTTTCAAATTTTCTGAAACTCGGTCATTTTTCAATTGATGTGAGAGTCCAACCTGTCCCAGACCAGCATGTCCCTAAGTATATAGGCTCGCAATCGCTCTACCTAAAAATTGCACCTCTTACTTCTGCATCCCCCAAAACACGCCTTTTCACCTTTTCATACTTAACCATTTTTCTTGAAATGTGGGTGCAAGACGACTTAATATCCCATTTACCTTTTTCCTATGTCTGCAGACCCGCATACCCGCTGACCCGCACTCATGTGTTATAAAAAATGTACTTCTCACCTTCATGACCCATAAAATAACCATCTCCTATACTTAGTCAATTTCCTTACTTCGGGTGTGGGGCATTTACATTTTCACCTTTTCATTCTTGTATGCTCCTAGACTCGCATGTTCATTAATCCAAAGTCTCACATCCTACATAATGCATCTTTCGTTCCTCATAATGCACCTTCATACTTAACCACTTTTCATCTGCCACAACATCCCATCACCACTTCCCATTTCATTTATTTCCATTACCACATTGACCGCCACTTGTGAAGACATATTGTCGTTATTAAATTAGCGACGATCCCATAAACCTTTTAAAAAAAATTAAAATCTTGTCATGCAGGCCGAAAACTTTGAAATGAAAACTACGGTGATTAAACTATCATAGTAATATGTGGTAATTAAATAATAACTACCATGCCAAGCTGTAAATATCAACAGTGGTGCCACCTATTGCCAAAACTTAAAAACAGAGAAAATAATGTCAAGTACGCATCCTAAAACAGAAAGTCAAAGTGCCCAAGAAAAAATCCATAGGGATGGTAAAGGTTCAATGGACTTGCTGCAGTCTTGAAGATGCTACATGGGAGCATGAAGAAAACATGCAGGAAGAATACCCACAAATTTTTTTCAATTTTGAAGAAAACATAATGCAAGACTCTATTTTGAGTAGCTAGAGTTTTGGAACTACATCTTAGAGTCCTAGCAAGCCTGAGTTGGGGGCCCTGATAAAAGAATGGAGCGTTCCTTGGGTTATCCTTGATAAAAAAATGGCGCATACCTTGGTTTATCCCTGATAAACGAATGGTGCATTCCTTGGGTCAACGAGATGAGAGGAATACGAGATTATGGTTGGAACTGCTACTGGAGTATAAAATTGCAGAATTTTGTTTTATAAGTATTGTGATGTAAATTTGCATATATGTATATTGACATAATGTGCATCGAGGAAAACACACAATTGTAGGGGAGCGGGAATGTAACATCCCCAATATAATCCCTGGCTTAATTAATTCTTATGTAGATATAATGTGTGGCTACAGCCAAAGCAATGCATATGTGAAATGCATTTCTAAATTTTAATAATAAAATGTGATTTTAGCAACTAAGGGGACATGGATAGAGATGGGGGATAAATTAATCCACAAGATAGGGGAGGGTCTAGGAGAATGTCTAAGAGACTAGTCCAAGGGGGAATTACCCATGTTTATGAATTCCACCCACATTCCTTAATTTTATTATGACTATGTATTAAAGTCTATTTTCAAATTGAGTGTTCCCAAAGCCAATCATTGAATGCATGTAAGAGAGTGGGTGTGAGAATTCACAACCCATAGTTATTGGGAGCATGGGGGTTTAGTACAATCAACTTGGGGAAGTGTGTGAGTCAAGCAAGTAAGCCAAGGAGAGGAAAATTTGTATGGGCCGCTACAAGAGTTTTAGACAATCAATGTTTTTGTATGAGTAATAAGTAAAGAGCCAAAAGGAAAGCTTGGAGCTGGAACAACCATGGAGGGTGAATTCTAGAGTAAGCTGGAGCATTTTAGGAGCTGAAGAATGAAGATCTAGGCTGCCATGCCTGAAGGGTCAACTCTTGTGTGAGTTTCACTGTAACAACATGTGATTGTTGTTGTTTGTTGGTAGTTTTACTGACAACGAGTTCCCTTGAGTTCCCAATAGAGAGATTCCTAGTTACATATGCCAAAGATACCCCGATAAATGAATGGGATGCCCAAGGGACTGAGATCGGAGAAAGGGTACATTATTTGGGTTGGGTAGGTCGAGAGGAAGAGAGCTGGTGGAAAATCGAGATAGTTGAAGGAGAATATCATTGGGTTGTGGGTTTTTTGAGTTGTGAGTGGACAGTTAAAGACCAACCTATTTTGTGAATTACTAGACTCAACTCAGGGGTGACTTGTTGTTGATATTTGGAACAACAATTCTATGGTTGGGTGGAATGTTCGTCCCAAGCAGTTAGTTGCACAACACAATTTAAAATATAAGTGTTTGATATGTTTAAGTGTTCTATTTATGAGTTAAAATGTTGTGCATGAATACTGTGTATTTGAGAATGATTTATATGTTGTTGTAATGAGTTGTTAGGTAAATTTCATGTTCATTTTAACATGATGCCGATGCACTAAATTAATGGTATCATACAATAACTAAATCTAGTTGTAATTTGTAGCTGGAAGCTATAGGAAATTAATTACATAGCAAAAATTTTAATTTTTACGAGTATTTCGCATGTAATGGACCTGAACTAGGCTAGGGGATGTTACACTTTAGAAGAGTAATTACGATTGTTGCATATCATGAAATATGGATTGCATATTTGAAGGAAAAAATTGAGGGTCATGCTTAACTTTTTTCTTAAATTGTAATGTACAATATACAAAGTAGCAAAAGACAAATTAGGAAAGTCCAAGAATTGTAATTGGCAATGAGAAGCAAAGAATTAACAAGAAATAGTTGCAACTCATTGGCTATATATTCAAAAGAGCACAATTTCAATGAGGGATCCTCATTTTTTGTAATTTTTACAACTATTTATGAGATGAAGTGCTCATGTGCATTTTGGAGAAAA
This sequence comes from Picea engelmannii, assembly GCA_009831015.1. Classification (NCBI taxonomy): domain Eukaryota; kingdom Viridiplantae; phylum Streptophyta; class Pinopsida; order Pinales; family Pinaceae; genus Picea; species Picea engelmannii. The sequence goes on along the minus strand of ML795075.1, from coordinate 85,658 downwards.
AGCAATCTGTTGTGTGCAATGTGCATGATCTGAACTACTTCAAGTTTATGTTCTTCTATTATGAATGCTATAAGGATATATTGGTCATTTGATATATTGTTGTTCTATGGATTTTATAGCTTTGCATATCACTAATTTTTCGATATTATTATTCTGAGTTGATGAATGGATACTTGTAAATTATATTGTTGTTTCAGACCAATCGGTATATTTTCGTTGTTCATGAGTTATTGATTTTTACTTTTCTTTAACAACTTACTATTTTGGAATGCAAACAGGAGTTAGTAGTTTAACCATATGACCATTTAGTTTTTTTGCTTCTAGATAAGATATGTTAGAGTAGTTATGATTTCAGCATTAGAATAGTTCATTTTGCATATTGCATTTTGCATACCAACCACCCATATGCATTCATTTCCAGTGATATCAACCAGGACAAAATCTAGATGACTCTCCTATACAAAAAGATTTATGGTCTAATTGGGACTTTATACATGTTAGGATCTGACCCTAGCCCCTCTTAGTTGGTCATTAGTTAGCATGATATATTTTCCATATAATAAAGGCTGACATTAGTTAATAAGGCCTATTAAATAAAGGTGAACAAGTCAATGTAAGAAGACCCAATAGAATATTTTGCTTCTAGAAAGATCTTCCTTTAGAATGTTATTTAGAATATAGAATTAGTGTAAATAAGAGTAGGAGGTATGAGTGTTGTAGGAAAATCCCCTTGCATACATGTGAATCTCCTCTTGGATTCTATATCCCTATACCAAGACAAAAAACATGCTAACATTGGACACTAACATTCCTTTGAATCTAACTAACTAGTCAGAAAGAGAAGGAGAAGGAAGAAAGTGTGATGCACCTTATTCCGATGTTTTGTCCTCACTGCTCCAACTTGAGATTGATCTCTGAGCTCCTTGGCATTGTTTGACACCTGCAATGCAATGGACAATGAGACAAAGAACTCCTACTCTACTCTATAATATTAGTCCAATCAAATCCATCTATAAGACAAACATATGTAAAGAGACATAGGTTAGAAGGAAATAGACCAAGCAATATATTAATGAGAACTCTTAAAGAAATGCTTACAGACTGTAGATGTAGTTGCAGCAGCTTCCCTAAGTCCTCCTCGTCTAACCCTTGCACAAAGCTCCCAAAATCATAGGTTTGATATCCCAAATATCCACTATCATGAGATCATAAGTTTGGTATCTCTAAACTCCTCTATTCCCCTCTTCTCCATGGAAATCCCTCATTATATAGTATTTGGAGGCTTAACCACCATAGAGAGGATCACTCATCAGATCCACTAAAAATGGATCTAAAAGATATTTAGGGAGAAAATATCTCTTAAGGATTTTAGGGAGGAAATATCTCTCAAGTATTTTAAGGAGGAAATATTTCAACCATCCATGAGATCCTCCACCTTCCCTAAAAAATAGGAAACCAAATGTGATGTGGATTCTCACACTTAATTGATTTTTTTTTATGAATATTAATAATAATTCATGTGCACTTGGTATTTTGGCCTTCATGTAATATATCCCTCCTCCACATTGACTAGGGATTGTGACATAGGTTATTCCATGGTGTTAAGGTATATGAGACACATATGTGACACTTACGACACTTAGGGAGAGGCACCTAGGTGTGTAACAGAATGCCCCCTAAAGTGTGAGTTCAGAAGAGAGAATGATTGTCAAAACACTTTACAAATCTTTAATGCAAGGGTGTAGAGTTAGAGAACCTGGAAGAAGATACAAACAACCATCAAACAGTATTAAAAATGTTCCATTTTCAAGGAAGGCATACCTATGCTTGGAATACGAGATGACTCAAAGCACGGTCGCTGACCAATACACTGCGGATCCATGAAAAATATTGACTAAGGATATGGCCACCAAAGATACAATGTGGATCCAGACCTCCATGACATGAACTGATTGTAGCCACGAAAAATAAACAGTGGAGCTACGAGATGATAAAACATAGCCACAAACCAATTCAATGTGGATCTATGTTACAGTCTATATATCAACATGCTCAAATTATCTCCTTTGCAACTTGGGAAAAGCAGTTTAACAGAGTGAATGTTCAACCCAAGTTCTTCGTCTCAATCCCGATGTTGTATGAATCTGGCCATGTGAATAGATGTTTTGATGTCAAACATGGTAGAAACCACTTGATTACCGGTCATTGAGGTAAACCGTCAACAAGTGCGAGGGAAATCACCAATGATGTCAATGACTCCCAAGGTACCTTGGTACATTCCAGCGAATGTAAATAAATGATTTGAGGTCGAACATTCTTGGAATCATCCGATCAGAGGTCAATGATGTAAACCCATTGTCGGAAGCAAGGAGGCCTTCCATTGAGGCATGCAGGTCCCACGGTACTAACTGGTTTCTAAGTCTAATTCTCGGATGATGTGTTGAAGTCGATAGGAAAATACTCGTCAAAGGAGGGCCTTGATGTATCCCCCATCATCGACACAAAAATTACACAGGAAAGTGATGTAAGATGGTTAATCGAATGAGTATCGACTGACACAGGAAACAAAAACTGAAAATACTGTAGATGGATGGTTTGAAGTGAAACTTCCCTTGAACATGATGAGGCACGACAACTGACTTGGCAACATTGACTCAACGAGTACCAAAAATGTAATGTGAAGACAATAAGAGAAGTCTTCAACTGGATGAAAAGTATGGCAACACATGGAATTGGTATGACTTAGAGACAAGCATATTACCCAATTGTAAGACGAGATGCAAACAGGTGCCATGTTCAAGGGCAACAAAAGCTGCCATAAAGAATTCTCAAAAAACTTGACCCACTTCCTTCAATTTTTCCTCCACCTAGATAGATGAGTACCTCTTTTTAATTTAACGAGCTCGAGGAGGGTAATGTATGCTCGATATAACACAAGTTATTCTTCCTTTGTTTAACGAACTAGAAGAATTAATGGTCCATTCCCATATGGACCCTTCAATGTGTGATTTTAACGAGTCCAAAGAAGGAAAACTCTGTGGTTTTTCATGTTTAGAGAGTTTGAAAAGAACTTAAAGGAGATTCCAGGGTTGTCCTTTTTCATAATTTTAGTCTCACGAGGCCGAAAAAAATACAAACTACCACTCGAAAGACGCCCTTTCAAACCTTTTTACGAGTGTGAAAGGAAGCAAGATCACTTGACAATATTTTCATGTTTAGAGAGTCTTAAAAGAGCTTAAAGGAGACTCCAGGGGGTTCATTTTTCATATAGCCTTTACGAGTCTGAAAAAGTGATAAAATTATACTCGGTTACATTCTCATGTATTTACAAGCACGAGAAAGAACAAAGACTAAGGTTGGTAACTTATTCTCATGTATTTACGAGCACAAGAAAGAACAAATACTAAGATCATTCCAGAAAAAGACTACTACGTTACAATGGGGATGACCTTTGAACGAGGATCACCCCTAGAAGTGTCTCTCTGGAGGTAGTTTTCCCCCAACTTCTTTGGAAAAAGTGGGCGGTTTTGCTTCACCATGATGTCCAGAGGCTGGAGATCTTCCCCTCAACCATTGTTTCCTACTGAGACTCTTCTTCTTTCCTCATTTAGGTTTCTTGTTACTAAGGGAAACATTTTCACTAGGCGGAGGAAAAGAAGGTTCAAGTACTTGATGCAGAGTAAGAATCGATGGTAATGAAGGGGGGTTTGTTTCATTTTTTAATGAGCTTGATAGAGATAATGAACTATGCTCCTCGATACCAGGTACTACCAATGGAAGAGAGGAATCAAAGGATTTTTGTGCATGAGTCGAAATCATGTTTAAGGTGGAAACCTATGCGATGGGAGGAGAAGGCAAAGGAAAAACCCCAATGAGCGAAGAATCCTTGAGAAGACCTATACCTACACTCTCAAAATTATTTTTTCCTAGAAAAGGGACAATATTTATTGCGACATTGTTGAGATCTAGAGTTGTATACTCAAGTTGCTCAACAATGATAATCTTTCCTTGATAGGGAAATCGTAAGATACGAAACACCAAAGATGCGACAACAGTCATTGCATAGAACCAACTACAACCAAGTAACAAATTATAATCCAGAGGCGCATAGACTACTTCGATATCAACTGGAACAGTCTTACCCTTCAAAGTCACAGCGAAATATTTCAAGAGTTTGTGAGGTTGGAAACCATGTCCATCAAACGCTTTTAGGGTAGTTGGGAACAAAATAAGGGCAGGAGAACCAAGGGCTCTCCAAAAAGGAAAAGACATGACACAAGTGGAGGCTCCCTCATCCAAAATAGTACGATGGATGGTGTGTCCACTAACAAAAACTTGAATTTGGAATGTTAAGTGATGGGAAATTCTCTCCTTAAAATAATCCAGATTAAACGTAATCAAGTTCAACTCCTCGGGATCCATTGCTCCAAGGGCCGACAAAAGGGTTCTACATTGATTTGGACAGTCTTGTAGAACTTTGAGGGTTGACATAGAACAAGGCGCTTGCACCAAATCTTCAACGATGTTGTATTTTTAGGCAGCGTGGGCATTTGGATTAAATATCTCTTTTCAAATTATGCTCTTGGGCGGGCGCAACACTGTGTCAGAAATTGGCTTCTCAATCTGAAGAGGATTGGAAGATGGAGGAGGAGTAGATTTAGAAGGCTGGTCGACAACCTTCCCATTAGGTTTATCACCTGGAGGAGTGTCATAGGTATTCGCACGAGTTATTACATTAACCGTCTTAAACATGTAAACCTCAGAGGTGCTTGTGGAAGCATCCCCATGGTAGGAATGACCTGGGTCTCCTCCTTGTGGAGGGACAAGGTTTTGTGCAACCGAGTGTTATTGTTGAACCAGTTGGGAGGTACCCTTAAGATATTTAGTGACAGCCTCATGATCAGGACAGTATTTCGTGTAGTGGTCTCCCTCACAAATCATACAAGGAAATTTAGGTTTCTTTGTCGGTTGAGTATTAGCATACTTAGGATTATCCTGCTCATTAGAAGATTTGTTGGATTTTCCCTTTTTCTTCTTACCTCCTGGTTGTTGAGATGAAGAGTATTGAACTACATTCACCTCAGAGGTTTGAGCAGGAGCAGAAGTAGTTGTGGTGTTTGGAACAAAATTGGATTCTGGAGCAGGTCTTGACAGATCATTTGATGGACAAGGAGCATTAGGGATCAGATCGTAAAGTGTGTCGAACTGGGATTAAACCAAATCTAAATATTGCACACGGCTGATAGCCTTCCTCAGTAACTACATTTCCCATAGCAACATCGTGGGCTATGGTAGGAAGGAGAGACTTTGTAAACCAATATGCGAGGAGTTGGTCCGGAATTGCAGCTTTAATCAATCGTATATGTCGTCTCCACTCATGAATATGATCAGATATGTGAGTGGAAGAGGATTGTCGGAGAGAGGTAAAAGGTTTTGTATCAGTCTTGTACTGTATAGGCAACTGAAAAGGTGTCAGGAAAGACATGGAAAGAGAGTTAAAGTCGACAAAAGAGTTACACGGTAGTTCAATGTACCATTTTGTTGTCGTACCTGAAAGTGTTCTCTGAAAAATTCTAAGACGAATGGAATCGTCCATCAAAGATTTGGAAGAACACCATAAATGGAAAGTTATAACATGATTGTTAGGGTCTTCCCCAGGTTTTCCGTCAAATTTCAGAATCTCGGATGGTAATTTGGCAAGGATGGTGGGCCAAAACGGGGCATGAAGGATGGGATCGTTTGTTAAATGTGACAGGTCTGGCAGATCTAACATAGCCAAGAACGGTAGTTGTCGGTTAGGTTGTTGATACTGGTGATAAATATATTGCATAGGAACACCAGTAGGACCATATCCAGGTTGTGGCGAGGTAACAAAACTAGATGGTCCTCCCATATAAGGTGGTTGTCCGGGTTGTCCACCTATGTAAGGTGGTTGTCCTGTTAGTCTACCCATGTACTATGATTGAACATGTGGACCTCCTACGTACTATGGTTGACCCGTTGGTCCCCCTATTTATGGAAGTGGAAGGGACTGTTGATTTTGAATCATGGATTTTACGGATTGATAGGGCATAGTTCCTTGCGGAGGAATGTCCGTTGCATTGGGTTGAGTCCACAAATGATTCACAACTCCTAGATATGGATGCCCAGGATATAGATCAATGGTAGTAGGGATAGAAGGAATTGCAGGAGTGGTTTTCCCCCATTCTGATTGATGTTTCAACCATGTAGGTTTCCCCCCAGTAAAAAATTTCCCTGTAGTTGAAGGTTTCCCCCTAGCTGAAGGTTGGCCTCCCATTGAAGATTGACCTCCAATGTAGGGAGTACTAATCTGTGATGTGTGAGATGGAGGTTGAGTATCTTGTGTAACCGTGGTTGTGTGAACGACTTGACTACTATCCATTTGACCTATGGGACGACCAAGTAAAGCACTTGGTGTGTGCATGTGTGGAAAAAGTGAAGCAGGAATATTACCTGACTCGAGTGCAGGAGGAGATGAATGTGAAAGTGGTTGATTCAAGGAAACCTGGGTCACTGATGCTTCCAATAAAAAATAAGCACCAACAATATCAACTACGGGAGTTGTGGAAAGAGATGAATTCCCAAGTCCTTCAAAAATCGATAGGTTCATGCCAAAAGATGATGTAATGGTTGAATCAGACGATAAGTGATAAGAAGAATAAGAATCAACGTATCTCATGGATGGTGGATCAAACAGTGGTTGTCCAAGTGGATCAGTAAACAAAGGATTCACAAAAGATGCCAAGCTTTCTACAAAGGTTGGGACCGGTTTGTTAATGTGATGACCACTTCCAGGAGTGATGCTCCCAGTTTTAGAAGTGTGATCTATGATCACTGCTTCATAAGAAATATTATGTTGTGGTTCCTGAGTATTAGGTTTTGTACCTTGTATATTGTGAAAATTCTTATCCTAAGGCCATCTATGAAAAACAAATAAACACACTCCTATGAAAACTAAAAGCAATCAACCAAGCAACAACATATTTTAAGGATCTTTCGAGGATGGGATATCAAGCCTCCAGCAAAGGAGTGAGAAGCAATTACCCCGACCTCCACATAACAGCCCTTGTTGGTGCAAGCAACCCTTGCTTTCGCGGGATCACCCTCCAAGGGTACTGAGAGTGTGATACGACATCTACCCTAGGTACCGTGGGAATCCCCCCACATTCACCTATGTAGATACCTAGTAAAAGCCACTAATGTTACCAACTCGCAGTCAGACTCCAGGGGGTACAGTCGACAGTCGGGACAAAACGTATGGGCAGGATATCAAAGTCCGAAGAACTTAAAGAGAATTGAAGACAAGTGGACCGGTAGGAATCTATATGACCCCGAATGGATTCGGAGTTCACGAAGCACCGAGACCAAATGAAACTAGTGGTTTCTCAATAATAGCCCCCAATATATGATCTTTCCGCTACGATTGGTTAAGCTTTGGAGGTGTAATCTTTGTTTCTCTTCCGCACGTGACCTTGTGTTTAGCCCCTGTGTGAGAGGGGGTTCCCGGCTCTGCTTATATGAAAGTTGGATTTAAATGCTCTTTAATTTTCTATAGTCTCTTAAGTAGTCTTAGACAATTTAATCACTTCACCTAGTCCAAAGACTCTAATCCTCCGCTACTGTTGGTGTTCAAAAAACAAAATATTCGAATTGATTTTATTAGCGAGTGGTTGATTTTAATGGCTTTTAACTCAAAGGGTTCCTGGAGATGAAACTGATGATGTGTAAGAGACTCGAATCCAAAAGAATGAAAAATAATGATATGCAGTTCTTTCTTTCAATGAATTCTATGTACGGGAAGGATAAGAGTTCTATTCTTCTTAATCACAAGCAAACACTCAAAACAATGCAAATTTCAATTATGAGATCAATGTGATGCCACACTATCAAGCAAATGTTTCCTAAAACTGAAATGCATATGCAAAACTAGCTCTTTTTCCAATCATAAACCAATGCAAACTTCCTAATGAATGCAAACTTTATTTGTTTGATTAACTATGCAAGGAGATATGCAAACTTTTTTCTTCTGTACTTTTAGATGAAAGAGATCTAAGTTGGAGACAAAGAACTACGAAGAAAAAATGGTCAAACAAAGTGAAATAAAGGTGGTGAGGTTGGAAATAAAACAAGTAGAAACCTGTTATAATAAGAACTCAATCAAGGATTCAACAACTGACAAGCATTCAAGAAAAGACAGGGAGAAAGAGAAAATACTCAAATTGTCCCGCTAAAACAAGCAGATAGAAAGGGAAATTTCACATTTTTGAAAACGTTTCAAGCTCCAATCAAGAAAATATGAAGTGATAAGTATCAAATATCAACTCAAATATCAACCCAAACAACTTCACAAACCAAAGTGCAAACCCTGGAAAGGACCTCCATAAAACAGGCTACAAAAATATGAGCAGAAAAAGGCAAAAAAACTCAAAAAAGGAGATCAACGCTCCCTAACTCAAGGAAAAAGAGCATTATAGCTCTCTGTAAATCACTGCATAGGAGCTCTAATTAAATATCAGCGCTCTGATATGTCCTATAGGGGAGCACTACCCTTCCTAGAAACTCAAAACAAAGCCAAAAAATGCAAAAACAACTCACCCAGAATTCACAGAAATTGGTGAAAATGCTAGTGAAGATGGGAGAAAGGTAATGGATCATGAACAAACAGTAAAAATGATATAAAATGTGGGAAAAATTCAGGAACAATCCAAGGAAATAAAAATCAATGTCGATCCCCAGTGGAGTCACCAATTTCTGTTGTAGGAAAATCCCCCTACGGACAGGTGAATCTCCTCTTGGATTCTAGACCCATATACCAAGACAGAAAGCATGCTAACATTGGACACTAACATTCCTTTGAATCTAACTAAATAATCAGAAAGAGAAGGAGAAGGAAGAAAGTGTGATGCACCTTATTCTGATGTTTTTCCTCACTTCTCCAACTTGAGCTTGATCTCTGAGCTCCTTGGCACTGTTTGACACCTGTAATGCAATGGACAATGAGACAAAGAAATCCTACTCTACTATATAATATTAATCCAATAAAATACATCTATAAGACAAACATATATAAAGAGACATATCTTAGAAGGAAATAGGCCAATCAATATATTAATGAGAACTCTTAAAGAAATGCTTACAGACTGTAGATGCAGTTGCAACAGCTTCACCAAGTCCTCCTCGTCCAACCCTTGCACAAAGCTCCCAAAATCATAGGTTTGATATCCCAAATCTCCACTATCATGAGATCATAATTTTGGTATCTCTAAACTCCTCTATACCCCTCTTCTCCATGGAAATCCCTCATTATATAAGATTTGGAGGCTTAATCACTATGGATAGGATCACTCATCAGATCCACTAAAAAGGGATCTAAAAGATATTTAGGGAGAAAATATCTCTTAAGGATTTTAGGGAGGAAATATCTCTCAAGGATTTCAAGGAGGAAATATTTCAACCATCCATGAGTTCCTCCACCTTCCCTAAAAAATAGGAAACCAAATGTGAGGTGGATTCTCACACTTAATTAATTTCTTTTTTTTATGAATATTAATAATAATTCATGTGCACTTGATATTTTGGCCTTCATGTAATATATCCCTCCTCCACATTGACTAGGGATTGTGACATAGGTTACTCCATGGTGTCAAGGTGTATGAGACACTTATGTGACACTTATGACACTTAGGGAGAGGTACCTAGGTGTGAACATTTCATGTGTAACAATGAGAAAGTTTGTATTGAGTATTATTGTAAGAGAGCTAAGTTTGTATTGAGTATTATTGTAAGAGAGTTCTACTCATTTTAGAGCTCTCCCCCTCGAAGAGGCAAGTGAAAAAAATCTTTCTTGGAGCTATCCATATTGTATTTCTACTCTCTATTGAATGTTCTTGTTATTCTTGGGGTATATTTTCTTGTTGTGTTATCTGTTTTAGGTTAAGCACATTACAAGTGGTATCAAATCTCTTTCCCGAGCCAACACGCACCCATTTGTTTTTAGAAATTTATAGGCTAGAGATGCATTCCAACGTCTTTAAACTATAGATATATATCATGCAGCGTATAAATCCATGGTCAAGGAAGAATACATGTAGGAAATACAAGAGGTTTTTGAGATCACATTGTTGGACACCCTTGTAACCCCTTTTGGTACCCCTTCGAGTGGTAGCACATCAGACAATACCTGTACACTGATTTGCTCTTCCTCGTACCTTTGGTATATCAAAAGACCACAAGGATATCCTGAAACCATCCCTAGATCAACCGATTGGTCATCTGACTACTATAATTCCACCGAGAACAACACTCAGGAAGATACTCTCTAGTACCTGGGTAACCAAGTAGTACAACTAAGGGTACGATCAAGCCTTCTTAGTTGGTTCCCTGAGATATTGGGCCGAGTACTATTATTCGACCTCGCACATATATCAGAGAGCTATAGCATAGGGAAAACCCTTGTCTGTAGGAACTCTAAAAACCCTTCCCCTTGGGAAAGAAACAAAACAGAAACAATCGAGCTCTATTGTCATGCAACCTTGCCTCCTACTTTCGGGTTGTGAAATTACTACACATTTTTTACGATTAAGAATTTGGTCATTTTGACAGAAATATTATTCAAATCGGAGTATAACTTCGCAGGAGTAAAAAAAAAGTATAGTGGTCCCACTAGCATCCTTATTTGGGACCTCTACCATTGGATTCCTCTCTTTGTCCTAATTGCAGTGGTAACTATCATTTTTAAGCCTATTTTTTTGTGGACCCGACCCTCCTCCCCAACACCCTCACTTGGAATCTCTCCCATTGGATTCCTCTCTTTATCCTAATTTTCGTGGTACCTATCACTTTTGAACCTATTTTTTTCCATGGACCCGACCCCCCCTTCTCGACACCCTTATTTTCCACCTAGCCAATAGACTCCTTATTTTGTGTTGATAGCTAAGGCATCATTCTACCTAAGCCTCCACAATGGCCCCTACTACCCATGCTCAGAACCTGGAATACTTGGACACTAAGGTAACCAAAATGTCTTAGGACGTGGACCAACTCACCAAGAGCATGAACTCCCTCACCCAACAGTTCCAAGACTTTGTGACACACAACAAGGGTAAGAAAACTAAGTACCAATATGAGACTACTCATTCTTCCCATTACGAGAATACTCATCTTTCCCACTCCCCTTGGGGTTCTCCAAATTCTTGGAATAAGGTGCCCAAAGTTGAGATGCATAAATTTGATGGATCGGACCCAGCTGGGTGGTAATGGAACACTACTTCTCCCTCTATGATATTCGGGATGATGAGACCAAAATCCATGTGGGCTTTCTGTACTTGAATCAAGAACGTTGGCAATGGTGGCAATGGCATAAGAAATTCTATCTGGGACAACCAAATTGGACCATGTTCACCAAAGCAATTTGTGCTCATTTTGATAAGGAATCCCATTTTCTAGGACAACTCACCAAGCTGAGACAAACATGGTCAGTAGCAGACTTCATCACTGCATTTGAACAGGTGGCTATCAGAACTAAGGGATTATTTAACGAGTATTATCTTGAATGTTTCCTTAGTTTCTTAAAGGAATCCATTCGAGCTCATGTTTGCATGCACCATCCTATTACATGGTTGCAGGCATGCAAATTAGCATTGGAGGATAAGACCATTCTTTAGACCCAACCCCTTATTTCAATTGTTCCCACCTTCCCTCTTCCAGCGGATACCCCTTCTTTGACACAAACTTTGAAGGTCCAAAAGGCATATCCCACATAAATGGTTGAACGTCGAAAGCAATGACTTTGCTATTACTATGATGAAAAGTATTCTTCGGGACATAAATGTCGAGAAAAAAAGTTCTTTAAAATTGATGGGTTAGCTCCCACCTCCTCCAAGGACATATTGTCAGATGAGGCCCCAGACTCTAAGGACACACGACCAAATCCCCCCATCCTAAATCTAGTCACACCTTCTATGAAACCCGAGGAATCTGTCATATGTCTCCATGCCCTAGCAAGTATTTTTTCTCCACATACATTAAAAATCAAGGGCTACATCAAACATAGGTCGGTGGTGGTGTTGATCGATAACGGTAGCACCCATAATTTTATTCATCGCAGGGTCGTTGAGGATGTCAATTACTTCATTAGACCAGTTTATAATTTTCAAATTCTCATAGATAATGGTCATACAATGAAATGTGGGGGGTCATTGTGAGAATGTCAAACTCCAAATGGACGATTATAACCTAAAAACTCACATTTTTTTCATTTCCATGGGTGGTTGTGATATTGTCTTGGGTGTTGAATGGATTTGCACCTTGGGACCGATTACTATGGATTATCAAGTGTTATATATGAGCGTCACTCAATATGCTCACACTTATACCCTCTGATGCATGCAAGCTAGTGTTGACGGGCGAAATCGACCGTCCGTCAACTGAGAGAGTGGAACCGGTCCGGGGTTGTCTAATAACCCAAGCCGTTTGGGATGAACCACCCTGACGGGTTTAGCGGCTCCGTTAGCCGATCTAAGGTCCTAAGAAAACAAAA
>ML795075.1:46724-70161 GCA_009831015.1 Picea engelmannii | reverse complement strand
GCAAGCAATAGTTATGCCATAATTTTAAACACCAAAACATACAAATTGAAACCAATACCAAGTGTTTAACCATGTGACATGCGTTGTATAGAACAATTCATATCAAGAGTTTAAACCACAATACCAATGCATTTGATCACATGAACTAGGTCTCATATTAAATGATACATATCAAGGGTTTAACCATAACACCTATGTGTTTTTGTGAAAACAATGTGCCAAGTGAAGCGATCAAGAACATATAAATCCAAATCACCAATGCATCATAAAATCAATCAAACGAATATCCCCACAGTCTTGTAAACAAAGTCTCATTAACAAATAAGAACATCAAAAGCATAATGATCTTAGAATCTTGTCAATTGTGTAACGATAAATAAATTGGAAAATACGATGAGCATATAAACAAGAGCGGTCATAACAATCTAATGACGTTTTTAATATGACTTCGAAAACTAGCATTTTCACGCTTGCAGTCGTGAAAACGAGAACCAAGGTAAGTGTGCAAACGCATATAAAACAATGGTGTGGTTTTATTGGAAAGATTGCGACGAAATCAAAGTTTGCAAAACACTGGTGTAGGCAGCTTATAAGGATAGTATGAAAATGCGAATTGGCTACCAACAGCTAGCTCCCTAGAAATTATCAGTTCTCACCGGATGGAGAAACTCTTGAAGAAAGGCCACCATGGTGTGATTTCTCAACTTATTGCCATCTAGGTACAAGATCAATCATCCCCAGTAGTACATCATGATCTACAATTGGTCATGGAAAAAAACCATAGGGTCTTTGAGACACCCACGAACTTACCACCTTCCCGGGGTGAGCATGATCACAACATCCCTCTCCTTCCAGGTAGTCATCCTCCCAATCTACACCCCTATCAGTATCCATTTGCTCAAAAAAATGAAATTGATAAAATATTGCAGGAATTATTGTAGGAAAATGTAATTCTCCCAAGTACCAGCCCATATTCATCCCCTATTTTGATGGTCTTAAAAAAATAAGGTTATTGGCACGTGTCCAGATTTTTGTGCCCTTACTAAATTGACCATTAAGGATAAGTTTCCCATCCCTGTCATTGATGATCTATTGGATGAACTCCAGGGTGCCTGTTTCTTCACAAAATTAGATCTTCTCTCAGGCTATCACCAGATTCAAATGAATGAAGTAGATATTTTGAAGACCGCTTTCATAACTCATGAAGGACATTATGAATTGTTGCTAATGCTTTTTGGACTTTGCAATGCCCCATCTAGCTTCCAAAGTCTCATGAATAAACTCTTGAATCCCTACCTTTGGAAGTTTGTTCTAGTTTTCTTTGACGACATCCTCATTTACAACCGCACTTGGGATGCCCATCTACAACATGTGGACAAAGTACTTCAATTGTTACATGACAATCAATTGTTTGTAAAAAAGACTAAGTTTTATTTTGGGGCGAGCAAGGTCGAATACTTGGGACACATTGTGGGTCATGAGGGGGCAAGAGTGGACCCCAAAAAGATTCAAGACATGCAGGATTGGTCGAGACCCATGATCTTGAAACACCTTCAGGGTTTCCTAGGCCTTGTTAACACTAAGTAAATTATGTGGCTAAAGAAACAACTTACAAAGATAACCACAAAAATACTTTAGAACTGGACACTAGCCTTTCCAGTTTCATAGAGGGCTCTATAATGCAACTCAGGCACCCAGTGTTACCTCAGTAACTAGTTGTCAATTCTGCCAGTCACAAAAAAAAATACAAGAATATATTTGTTATATTTACATATTTGTATAGTAATCCGCCATAAAGAAAAAATGTATAGAAATTGAACAAACTCAAAAATGCCTTGACTCCAAAGGAGTTTCTAAATTTAGCGTTGAATTGGTTTCTATTACAATCCTTGAGAAATTACTCCAAAGGCCAAAGAGACTTTACTAGAGATCAATCTCTTTATCTATAATAAAAAATTATCGCAAAAAAAGTATAAAGCACAAATTCATATAAAGTAAAAACATAAAAGTTCAAAACAAAATTTGCATGTTGTTATGATTCTAGTTGACTAGATGACTTGACTAAAAAATACTCAACATTATATCTAGGCCACTGCTCAAACAACTCTTCACATAGGCGAGTATGTGGGAACACATGTTGATATATTGGATAACTCAAAGCTTCCTTTCTATTTATGAACCATTGAGTGTATCTTTCTATTTTTGGAACAAGTAAATCCAATTGATTTGCTCTCTTAAATTCAATAATAAGATATTTTTCCATGTGACCACATCCTACCGAATTTATCCCTCTAGCATTAGCTTCATACTTGATTGAAATTTGTTTAAACTCTGACATCACTTCATCTATTGGATGAAACTCTTCAGGCTAACCAAATGTAGGGAAGTGATTATCAAACATGTCATTTTTAATACAATTCCTACATTTCAAACATGATGACTACTCATCATCAACTTGTCTTACTGACTCCATAGCCAAATCCTCCTAGTATTGTGTTTTTTTTTTCATCTTGACTATGGCATAATCTGTCATTGTTCTGATGCCAAGTTATTTTTCACCACGAGACTTTTGAATCTCCTTAATATACTCAATCTAATCCTACACTTTTGATTACTTCTCATTGTTGGGTATGTGTTATATTATTTTCATGATTATCCCATGTACTGTACATTGGAATGGGATCAAGGGGGCGGCACTCGGGCCCCCTTGTTCGAGGGTTCGAGGGAGTAGTCCCCAAGAAAAAAAAAATTGGGTTGTATTTTGGTTTGTTTTTGGCTTGTTTTGGTGTTTCTCGGTTAATGGTTTTTGGCCCATTGTAATGTAATTCCAATCAAGGAATCTTATCATGTTCAATGAATTAGGATTTTGGAAGCCACAGGATCCTATATATTGTATTGTAATGGTGAAGTTAATATAATGATATTTAGAGGTGCGGCTCTAAACATTTTCTAGTATTCTCGTTTAAGGGTTTCCAGAGTAAATTTCTAAGTAATATGTGTGAATGTTATTGTTTTCTTTCTGTTTTATAAAGAATCTGTGTGTGCATTGTTATGTTGTAAAGGTTTAAAACATACACTCATTCCATTTCAAAACGTCTTTATGCACAAAAGATAACTACAATGTTTCCTCCTGAAGTTTTATTATCTTTTCCAAAAAAATATTAGGATCTAGTCATGTTTTATGTTCGCTTATAAAACATCATCAATAAAATTTGTTATAGTCTCATGAGATTCTTTATAATATTGACTTGATTCCTAAGGAATGCAAGCTCATTTTTTATATTTTCAACTTCCCTCTCATCGACTCTAGCTCTATCAATAATAGCATGAGAAATTGTTACTCCAACAAATAACAATTCACTTAGATTTCCTTCTTTGTGTCCAATAGAGGCTCTTCTATAATACAAATTACAACACTATTCATACTTATATTTCACTTCCTCTGTACTCTCTTAACAATAGCTTGTCTTCATTGATTATAATAAATGGACTTCATGTCAGCAACTTCATCCAAAGGCTCGGAAATAGGTTGGTCACCCATGATAAAATGTTTTCCAAACTGCCTACAGTGTGAAACTGTTCCAACTTTGGTTCATTTCCCTCATCAATTGCTTGAGTTTCCACAAGTTGTTGAATCTAACCAATTCCCTTAGGAAAAATTTCCTCCTCTGGTTCATTTCCCTTGTCAATTTCTTGAGTTTCCATAGGTTGCTAAGTCTGACCAATTATCTTAGCAACATTTTACTCCTCTGGTTCCTTTCCCTTGTCAATTATTTGAGTTTCCACATGTTGTTTAGTCTGATTAGTTACCTTAGCAATAGTTTCCTCCTCTAGTCCCTTGCCCTTATCAATTACTTAAGTTTCCATAGGTTGATTGATGTAAAAGGATTAATGTCAAAGGAACAATGTATTGTCATAGTATATTGATGTAGTATGTATTGTCATTGTTGTAAATGAATTGATGTCAAGTGAAGTCATTGATAAATGATACATAGATGAAGTTGGATCGATGTGTTGTCATTGATATATGATGCATAGATGGATTGATGCATTAATGTATTGATCGTTGGATCATGTGGTCATGCATAGAATCAATGACAAAGGGACAATGTCATAGTGATGTATTGTCATGGGCTATTCCAATTGGATTGATGTAAATATGACTCATTATTGTCTTGTCATGGTTGATAGGGAGTAAAAATGGATGAACTCCAAAGTGGTCCCCTTATGGTGAAATCCCTCATGGGAAGACACTTTGCGGTTGATTTATCCTAGAAGTATGGTTAGATAACCCATGCTTAATTGTGGAATAATGAAATGAAGATCAATGAATTTGTCAGTGAAACTATCCTATATGGATAATGTGTGTCATTCCATTTTCGTTGGTATGTGGAACGTCACATAACTCCTCACAATTTGAGAGTTATAGTCTTACGAAGTTGGAGGACCCTCATGTGTTGGCTAGAAGCCCCAAAAGGTCAAAGAAGTCAAAGTACTTACAAAGAAGAAATTATTTAAATAATAAAGTGAAATGATGAATTCAAAGAGGATTATTTAAATAATAAAGTTAATGGAGAACTTTATAATTATGGAAATTGGTTATAAATGGATTAACCCTAAAAATAAGGAAAGAGGGTTAAATGGACAAGAGGCCATGTGAACAAAGTGTCTAAGTGGAAAAAGTTGGATAAAGGTGGCCATGTGGACAAAATGGTTATGTGGATAAAGTGGGTAAGTGGATGCTTCTAAAGGAAGCTTCTTGGAGAGTATAAATAAGAGGCAAGGATCTCGTGTAAGGAAATCTCTTTTGAGCACATATTGAAGATCTATTCTAAGTAAGAGAGTGATTGCAAGTTCTCATGGATGCATCAAAGTTTGTGTAAGTCTGAGATCTTGATGGCGAAAGTTTCAGAAGTTCAAAAACCCTAGTTTCTGAAGGAGCATACAGGTTGCAGTAATCCAAAGCGCATACATACGCGAGCTACAATGAGGCAGGGTGCGTACACACGCGGGCTGAAGGAGATCAGAGCGTGTACAGTTAGAGAAAGTCATGAAGACTTGAGTGTGAGATGGTGCTAGGATCCTGAAGTTTGAAGCAAGTTCCAGATTTGCATTCTATGGGCTTAGATCTGTCATAGAAGTTCTGGTATGGTTACATGATTGTCTTGATCAATATTTTTTCTTATGGTATGGTGAATGCTTAAGGCATTCTTGGTATGGTTGTTGTGATATGGTTATGTTGGTTGATTGACTGAGTGAGAAACACTCTTATGTTTCAGTACTGATATGGTTGCCATAGTACACTGGTTACTTATACATGATTAAGTAACATTCATATTGTATGGTTGAGGTGTTTATTTTAACCTTGTACAATATTTGCTACAAACAAATATTTAGTAAAAGAACAGAAAAGATACAATGGAAAATACAAACATTACACGGAGATTTTTTTCCCTGGAAACCCAAACCAAGAAAACCAACATATTCTATATTTTCATTGTGTTACATTGTTTACAATACAGTATACATATAGGAGCCAGTGGCATCCAAAAACCTAACCCAAATGACCTGGATTAGTCAACAACCCTAATTCCTTAACCGGAAATAGAAAACCATCGACAAAGAAACCATGTGCCGAAAAACCACCTAAATATGTGACACCACTACTCATGCAAAGAATATAACACATACCCAACATTCTCCCACTTGTTGTTTTCTTTGCATATAGGGGGTTACAGGGTTACATAGTCAACAATCCAGGGTAGCAATGCCCATGGATCCTCTACACTAAGAGAACTTCTCAGTGCTCATAGATTTTTTTAATGAATATGCAACATTCTTCATAGTGTCCACCTTCATCAGCAATACTTCCTTTTCTTCAACCATGTCTCTCACAAAGTGATATTGAATATCAATATGCTTTTTCTTTGAATGATGAGTTGGGTTCTTCACCAGAAAAATTGCACTCTAACTGTCACAATCTATTCTTACAGCTTGTTGTACCAACCCAATACCTGAACACAAACTTTGTAACCATACTACTTCCTTACTTGCATGAGTGGTTGCCATGTATTTGGCTTCTATAGTTGAAAGTGCCACTGCAGCCTATCTTTTTCTCATCCAACTTATTGCTCCTCCAAACAGGTTAAACACATGCCCACTTGTAGATCTCCTACGATCCAGATCTCCAGTCCATTCTACATCCACAAAGCCATGTATATCCACCACTCTTTCTAATCCTGGTCTTCCTCCATAGCACAATCCATAGCTAGCAGTGCCACGAAAATACCTAAAAACCCTTTTTACTATTGTCCAATGCTCCTTCTCTAGTTTTGACATATACCTGCTCAAAAATCCCACTGCATGTGCAATGTCCAGTCTAGTATAGACCATTTCATACATCAAACTGCCAACTACACTCGCATATGGAACATGAGACATGTCCTCCTCCTCTTCATGTGTCTTGGGACACTGATCTACAGATAACTTTACAAAAATAGGAATAGAAACCTTGACTGGTTTACATTCCTGCATATTAAACCTCTGCAATATTGTCTCGACATATTTTCTTTGATTTAACCAGAGTTTCCTTCTTTTCCAATCTCTTTTAATTTCCATGCTCAAAATGAAATTTGAAGCATCGAGATCCTTCATGTCAAATTTAGAGGACAACTAAGTTTTCACATCTTGGATAATCTCCTTGTCATTTCCTATCAACAACATGTCATCCACATACAAGACCAAATAAGTCAAATGATCACCAATTAATTTAAAATACACACAATGATCCTCTTTACTTCTTGTGAAGCCAAGTCCCAACATATAAGTATCAAATTTTTTATACCACATCCTTAGTGATTGTTTTAAACCATACAGGGACTTTTTCAGCTTGCATACTAGCTCCTTCTTTCCCTTCACAACATAACCTTCTGGTTGCTTCATATAGATTTCTTCTTCCAGATCCCCATGTAGGAATGTTGTCTTAACATCAATTTGTTTTATTTCAAAATCAAATGCAGAAGCAATAGATAACAAAAATATTATAGAGGTTAACTTGGAAACAGGAGAAAAAATCTCACCAAAATCAAGTCCCTCAACCTGGGAATAACCCTTTGCTACTAACCAAGCTTTGTATTTATCCACTTTTCCTTCTACATTCAGCTTCTTTTTAAATACCCTTTTGTTGCCAATGGGCTTTCTTCCAGTTGGCAACTCCACTAGATCTCAAGCCTCATTATTATCCAAAGATGCCATTTCTTCGTCCATGGCCCTTTTCCAGAGATTTGCATCCTCTGAATCCACTGCCTCCCTGACAGTTCTAGGATCATCATCAATAATAAACAAAGAAAAATTTGAATGGAAATCATATGGAGTATACCTTTCCGGTAGCCTTCTTTCTCGAACCGATCTCCTCAATACTGAAGTATGAGGATCTTCTTCTTATTATTCATGTTCTTCTGCAGAGTCTGACTCATCATCTTTAAATCAAACTCTATTTTCTCTAGTTCTTCCTTACTTGGTAGTACTTCATGTTTAAAAACATCCTTCATTTCTCTAAATACCACATCTCGTCTATACACAACCTTCTTAGTTTCTAGGTTCCAAAGCTTATAACCTTTGACACCATCTTTATATCCAATAAAGATACACTTTTTGGCCTTCTTATCTAGCTTACTCATGTTTTCCTTTGGAACATGAACATATGTATCACAACTAAATACCTTGAGATGTGTGAGAGAAGGTTCCTTACCAGTCCATACCTCTTGTGAAGTCTTGTCATCCAACACTGATGAGGGTGATCTGTTGACCAGGTGACATGTAGTACCCACTGCCTCTGCCCAGAATTATTTCCCTAACCTGGCACCACTGAGCATGCACCTTGCTTTTTCCATCAGCGTCATGTTCATCCTTTCTGAAAATACATTCTATTGAGGTGTTTATGGAGTATTATTCTGCCTTTCTATACTGCACTTCTTACAAAATTCTTCAAATTCATTTTCACAGAACTCTCCACCATTATCTGTCCTCAGCACCTTAATTATTTTCTCTGTTTGATTCTCAACAAGAGCCTTAAACTCTTTAAACCTGTCAAAGACTTCAGATTTCTTCCTGGAAAAATATATCAAATTATTCCTCAAGAAGTCATCTATAAATGAGACATAGTACACAGATTTTCCCAATGATAGGACCGACACAAGTCCAAAAAAATCACTGTGAACTAGCTATAAAATTCCTTTTGCCCTCGTTGCACCAGAGGGGAATCTTACCTGATTCTTCTTCCCATATAGACAATGTTCACAGAAATCAAAATCTAGAGAGCAGTTAGATATACCTTTGTTGGCACTAGGCCAAAGTGGAAATAAGGATGATCATGGGAAAGAAAGTGTCTAGAAATGAAAGTAATAGCTAAAACGTAACACAACACGCGCGCATGCAAGAAAGCGTGCACAAGGAAAGCGACAGCTGGAGGAAGAACAACATGTGCACATGGGAGGAAGACCTAACATTGGTAGGGTTAGGGTTTTGGTAATACATTGTAAATGGCTGAAGAGACCGATATATATAAATAGAGATATGCAGGTATCATATAGAGGTTGGTTCTCTTTTTGTATTAGTTCGGCCCTTGTAATATCCGATTATAGTTATGTGCGAGTGGAGGTGTTATGTAATACTGCTATGAACCATTTTTGTAAGTTCTTGAGCTAAGAACATAGGAGAGAAGGAAGATATGAGGATTAGATTGCAGGTTGTGGAGCCTGGTGTGATCTAGTTCGCCTCACACAGATCTTACCCATTTGAGGGAATTGTAAGCGCGCGACGTTGGAGATGCAGAACTACCATAATAAAAGAGCCAAGAGACAAATTTTTGTGAACATGGACCAAGAGGGGGTGAACCACAATAATATATGTGTTATGTGATGAATACATGTATATCTTTGTTGCTTTCAACAGTTAATTGTTATGCTTAATGAATGAGTTAATACGTTGTTTTGGAATACGATTGTGTTGTTCGGGAAATAAACTGTGAAAGATAGATGCACACCCGTGAGTAATAGTAGATTGAAATCCCAATTCCTAGTATATGGATCTGAATAATAAACCCCTATCTCATACTCAATCCTAGTTTGTAAACACTTGAGTCTTACAGCCACCCATTTAAAGCTATCTCGGGTGAGACTGCGCAGTGCACTCTGTGTACTGTGTTGCCTTCTGGTTTACCAGGAGGGTCGATAGTTTTAGAGGCTTTGTTGGAAACCTGAAAGACATGAACCCTGGGTCAATAACTCAGACGTTAGAGGAGAGTACTAAACCAGCAAATGGTCATGCTTCCATTTTAATAAGAACAAGAGAGAACTGAGTAGATGAGATACATTGAACAAGAAAAGAACGAGTGAAACAAGAAGAGAAATGATCCATTAGAAGGGAATGTTGAGACCTTGGAATCCCACAAAAGAAGAAATAGAAGGCTAGTTGAGAACCAAAGAGCTAGAGTTTTCCCAGAAAGACAATAGAAACCATAGGATCACACCCCGCAAATATCTGGATAAATACGTGTTTACCGATTTACACGAAATCTTTTTCTATGCTTTTCCGCATCTACTACAAGAGTGGATACTAAGGTTGAAGGATAACCACACGACGAACCAGATTCGACAGCTAGATTGGACCCCAGTACAGATTGAGCAGTTATAGCAGGTGAACAACATATTCACCCGCGTAGTAGACTTTTGGCTTGACAATATTGTGCTTGGTTTCATCACCGAATTTGCAGTTGACACAACAAAGTCATACAGTGCAACAGAGCAAGAATTTCTACATGGACCTCAAGGAAGATACATTCAGTCCTTGTATACTTCTATTAAGATATTGCTATATAAAAAAGGTGTAATGACAATGGAATCAGATAGCTAAACTTCCCTGTGTGCATGGGGGAAGGGGGGAAACACTGATAGAGAGAGGATAAATGGAAGGAGGTAAGGATAAAAGAAAGAAGGAGGAGGAACCCTTGGACTCGATCATGATGGATGACGACCAGCTCAAGTGGATCTTGGTGTCATTAGGAATGACGCATAGCAAAGTACCCTACCAATATAAGGTGAATACCAAGAAGAGAGCCATAGCCGCGATGGAAGTCTTAGTGAGCGATGAGGAAGAGGTAGAGGATCTTCAAGTTGTGGAGCAGATTGAGGAAATCTTGCGCACAACATATGAGAGGAAGATGAGAGGCCCAAGAACGGGAGGAGAAGTCAACTGTCCTATCCATATTAATGTCAGTGTGGAACCCACAAACCCATGTGCGACTAATACACCAAAGAGAACACCACCATTTAGACAACCAAAGTTTGGAGGAAGTCCGACAACAAGAAGCACATCTACACTAGGAGCAACAAATGGAGGAGCCAATTCAGGTAACACTAGTCAAGTATATACACCGCACGGAGGAGGAAGTAGTTCAATATTCAGAATGGCAGGACACAATTCCACTATCAGATTACTAGAATTTCAAGGAGAAGCAACAGAAGACCCTGAGAATAATTTGTTCATTTGTGCAAATATCTAAGAGGCAAAGCATATCACTAATGAAGATACCAAACTCATTGTTGGCCCTTGGTTATGGAAGCAAGCGAAGATCAAGGAAGAAAAGGCAACTACGTGGAAGACACAGTGATTGTTACTGGGTCGAAGTAAGAAAAAGAGCAGAAAAGATGGAGCGAAGTAAGAGAAAGCAAGATGTTGGATGAGGAGATCGAGGATGACAGATTACCAAGGAAGATAGATTGTGGACAACTTAGAAATTGGAAAAAGCTACTGTTGGATGCTTTGGAGCACTGCGCGAGAAGGAAGGAAAGACAGGCTGGTGAAGCCCTAAAAATGCAGGTCAAGTTGACCTAGGGTTGTAGACACCTAGGGTTTTTGTATCTAGGGTTTTGACACTTAGCTATCAACCTAAGGCTATTGTTGAGCTATTGTAATGTATAAATAGAGGTCTAAAGGACCTGGGATGGGTTGTTGTTATTGTTGTTGGTTTGTCATTCTAGTTTTTTTATTGGGATGAGCGATTATTGTCATGTGAGAGAGAAGTGTTGAGTGTAGAGCCTTATGGTATTGTAATATATTCAACTGGGTGCGAAGGTCAACCATGCACCTGGGTGCATAGGGGGGGAGAGAAAGAAAGGAGAAGAAAGAAGATCTGTTAGCTAAAAGTGCAGACAAGAACTGCATGCTTCATCTTAATATATTATAAAGCACAGTTCTGTGGACGTATCCCTAGAGAGAGGGTGAACCACGTACATATTGTGTTGTGTGTATGATTGATGCTCTATTCTTTGTCATTTGATATACTACTATTTGCATTATTGTGTTAGATCTGATAAATAGTTGTGCAGAGTAGATTTGAACTGGTAAGTGATATATAAATGGTGTATTGCTCTTGTATTAGGTCCACTTGGTATTCCCTTTGGTTGTAGACATCTCTGTCCTGCAAACCCCCCATAGCTACTTCGGGTGAGATTGCATCTGCGTCGCAGGTGTTGCCGAAAGGGCCAGTAGTTAGGGCTTGTTGGTGCGCTCTTGGAACTGAACCCTGGGTCTGCCCCTGTGCCAACAAATGGTTCCGTTGTCGGGACAGGAATCTTCTTGAGGGAATGTCAAGGTGGCTTCCATAAAAGACAAGATTCAGAAGTGGATAGAAGATCAAGAAAAGGACTTCGTTGAAGCCCAGAACAAGAACCCTAATCTTAGTACAGAAGATTGGCTAGAAAGATATATCTTTACTCATATACACGATATTTTCTTTGGAGGAATCCATAGAGAGTTATATGAGTGGCTAGCTAGGTTAGAAGATACACAATTTGAGATTAGATCTAGGCCACATGTGGTTTGGACATAGGCGTTGGTCAAGAAGTTCAAGAGAGTTGATAACGTCGTGTCAAGAGTAGTAGATCATTGGTTTGATAGTACCATTGGAGGGTATATCACTGAGTTTGTTGTTGACAGAGTAGAATCGTATAGCCAAGCAGAGAGATACTTCTTTAAGGGAACCTAGGAGGATCTATGGCAGATGAGATGAGGTTACCCACCTTTAGAGGATATGGATCTGAAGATCCTGATCAACACTGGTTTCTATGCAAAGACATATGGAGTATTAAGAACATCAACAACAAAGCTGTCAAATGAGCTTAGTTTAGTACTACCCTAAGAGACCATGCACTGAGCTAGTACATGAAGTTTGTTAAGGGAATTTCCCAACCTAAACCGTTGAATGAGATCAATAAGGTGTTGATTTCTAAGGTCAAGAAACCCAAGTCAGAGTCACAGTGCATTATAGAACTAAAAGAAATCAAGAAGAGAATAGTTGAACCAGTATGGTAGTTCGATCAAAGATTTAAGACCTTGACAAGCCATCTAAGTTTTCAATTCCCAGATGAGCAGAACAAAGAATGGTTCATTGTTGCTCTCTTACCACACATTAGAGTTCTTGTGATGCAATAGAAGATGTCTTCGCAGACTGAGACATTGGAGATCACCATGAAGCTAGAATCAACCCTTATGGGAGAATCCAGCTCAGGTATGAGTAAAATCTTGAGTCAGCTAACTAGTTTGTCTCTACAGGTCGAAGATATGAATAAATACAAGGGAAAATACAAAAGAGAAGACATTTGGTGGATCAGATGCAAATGAGAAGGCCATGACAAGGAACATTGTCCCCTATTCCAGGAATACTTGTCCTCTGGAGCTCCGAGCCCCTTGAAGCAAGTTACCCTACCCTGGTGCAAGGTATGTAGAAATAGACATCGCCTTGGCGAGTGCTATTACATGAAAAAATATGTTCATACACCCACAAATTTGTATTGCAAGTTTTGTAAGTCTGTGGGGCATGATGATAGGGATTATAGGGCTTAAAACCTCATGCACGAAAGGTCAAGGGATATATACAAAATTCAAGGCGAAGTATAGCAAGAAGGAAACACTACACAGTATAACTCCCATGGGAGAGGAAACTTCAACCCTCGTGGTGGATTCTGAGGAAGAGGAAGAGGAGGAGGTATGGGTCGAGGTCGAGGACAGATAATCTATTATAACTGCGCATAGCCAGAACACTTGGCAAGGGACTATCAGAACCCTTGTACCACTTGCAGCTATTGCAACTCCTTTGAGCATGTTATCGAGGAATGTCCAACATTGTTGGCTAAACTTTAGGAGAGATGGGGACCTCAGCAAAACTCACAAATATAATTAATCAAAGAAGAACCTCACAGAGAAGACCCTAGATTCGTTTTCATCACTTGAGGAGGCATTGTTACACGAGAAGACAAAATGACCCAAGGAAAGACTACATAAGAATCAGGAGTTAGGAAAGCTGCAGAGAAGACACAAACTTTTGATGCAAAGAAAGAAAAACAAATGTTTGAGGAGGAAAGAAGAGAATTCAGGGGAGACCAAGGTTCTTCATCAAGGACACGACCATAATTAAGAGAATGTGGAATGCCTCTAGCATTTGATCATTCTGCTTTGCCCGAAGATGGAAAAGAGGCAGGGAAACTTGTCAGTTTCTTGTATACATTTATAGAGTTGATTAAAGATGAGAAATCCATACAAGAACTGCAAAATTTGGTCAGATAGTATGAGATAGGAAGGGTAGATCCTTTACTAAATAAAGAAGTACATCAACTATCCAATAAGAGAAGGAAAAATAAGGAACTACACTTGAATGCTCAGATTGGAGAGTATGATATAGACTATGTGGTCCTCGACTTAGGGTCAGAGGTCAATGTCACGACGAAGAAAACCTGGGCACTGATGGGAAAACCTAAGCTGATCTATTCCTCTATCAGACTTAGAATGGCTAATCAGCAAGTTGTAAGCCCCTTTGGAAGATTGGAACATGTCCCTGTGGACATCGATGGAGTGAGAATGTTTGCAAACTTAGAGGTAATTGAGTTAGTTGATGATAGTTGTCCTTACCCTGCGTTGTTAAGAATTGATTGGGCTTTCAATAATTCCACTGTGGTCGATTTAAAGAAAAGATGAATGACATTTGAAGGAGATGGACTTAGGGTCATTGCACCTTTAGATATCAATGAAGGTCAGCGATACACAGAACCCATCATAGAAGAAGACCGCGCATATGAACTAGAAAACATATACAAATTAACAACCAGACAACATGATTACATTAATCCTACGGCGGATGGAAATTTGAGCTGGAGAAGTGGCAGCGCATGTTCATCAGATTCAGAAGAAGCACTGGATAACTGGTAGAACAAAATGTATGAAGTATCTACAAGGAGATGCGCTAGATTAACCAGAGAAGTCCGCTAGATCGGCACAACAGTAAGTAACTTACCCACCTTTGATGGTCTTAATCCTTTAGAAACCTTCTTGTCGGACTTTGAAGAAAGTGTACCAATGCAACAACGATTGTTGGCAATGGATGATGCCTTGAAAGCCACACCTGCAATATGGTGGGGGACACACAAAAACAACATTACAGAATGGGTACAATGTCGTACTTTGATGACAGCACGGTTCTCGATGCAAGTAGAAGGATGTGAAGTTAGATACATAGGTCGGAGATGTCTGAAGGAACATGTGCGAAGTTGCAAGGAAGCATGGAGCAATATTCATCAAGAGCAGTGGGTGCACAAATTCGTCAACACGCTGGACACAACCCCTATCAACTGGTACCTTCAAGCAGAGTTGCACCTCATCACTACAAATTGGGAAGGTATGACTTAGAACTTTGTCACTTACTTTTTATTCGAAATCCAATATCCTACAGTAGATCAAGCATTACAGGTCATAAGACAGAAAGTGTTCGAGGAGGCACCTAGCCTCCCTTTGGAACAAGAAGAGGACGAATGGACTGCGCCTCTCCAGAAACTACAAGGTTGTTACAACATCAATATTGATGAAGACGATGATCCTAGAAAGGTGAACATCGTAGAAACAGAAGGCCAAATATATGTGGAAGGACCAGGAGTTGAGCTACCATTTATTGGACAGCCGATCAAGATCAAGAAAGTCAATATTGGAATAGAGCAAACACTGAAGCTTGCAAATGTTGGAGATTATTGGGATGTTGCCACTATTGACAAGATCACAGAATTGCTACATGAGTATCAGGACTTGTTTCCAATCAAGTTCACTGATATGAAGGGAATTAAAGGGCCTATGGGAGAGATGAGGATCCCTTTGAAACCAGATGCAAGACCATTCAAATAGTGACCCTACATATTGAACCCTAAATATAAGGAGAAAGTGAAGATTGAGCTCAACAGAATGTTGGAAGCAGGAATTATAGAACCTGTTGAAGAATCAGAATGGATTAGCCCTATGGTGCTATAAGACAAGAAGACAGGAGAGATCAAGATCTATGTAGATCTCAGGAAGCTGAATGATGCCTATTTGCATGACCCCTTCCCTACGCCATTCACTAACGAAGTGTTAGATAATGTAGGAGGCCAGGAGGTATATTCTTTTACAGATGGATTTTTAGGATACCATTAGATCTGGATTGCCAAGGAAGATCGCCATAAGACCACCTTTGCCACAGAATGGGGGTCCTACCAATATACAGTAATGTTGTTTGGATTGAAGAATGCCCCAACCATCTTTTCCAGGGTGGTGTTCGAAGCATTCAAGGAGCTTCTACATAAGTTTCTAGAAGCATACTTTGATGATTGGACTGTTTTTAGTTTATTGAAAAATCATATCGAATGTTTAAGGCTAATGTTGGACAAGTGCAGACAGTGTCAAATTTCCTTAAACCTGAAGAAGTGCATTTTCTTTTCACCATTTGGAGTGTTGTTAGGTCATATTGTATGCAAGCAAGGATTGTTGGTAGATCCATCTAAAATTTCCATCATAGTTGATCTACCCCCTCCTACTTCAATCAAACAGTTGCGCACTGCACTGGGACACACTGGATATTACATGAAGTTCATCAAAGGCTATGCCTATATTACAACACCCATGGAGAAGCTTTTGAATAAAGACTGTTAATTTCACTGCATCGAAGAATGCCAGCAGAGCTTCGACACGCTGAAACAGAAAATGGTTACTACGCCTATTCTGGTTTTCCCAGATTGGAGCAAGGAATTTCACATGCATGTTGATGCATCTTCTATTGCATTAGGAGCTTTGTTAGCACAATCGATAATAGGATACATCTACCACCTGTTAGCCCTTTCTAGCAGGAAGCTATCAACAACAGAGATCAATTACACCACTATTGAAAGAGAAGGGTTAGCCATGGTGTATGTGCTGCAGAAGTTCCGCCACTACTTGTTGGGAGGACACTTTAAAATGTTTATTGATCACTTTGCGTTGAAATACCTAGTCAACAAGCCAGTGTTGGGGGGATAATATGTCGATGGCTTCTACTATTTCAGGAATGTGATTTTGAGATCGTGGTTAAGCCAGGAAGAATGAACAAAGGTCCTGACCACTTGTCGAGGTTGGAACATGGAGAAGAGCCTACTAGTTTGGAGGATACATTGTTGGATGCACAATTGCTATCCATTAGAAATATTGATGACCACTTTGCAAAAATAGTTTAGTTCCTGTCAACAGGAATGGCACCTAGTGAATATACAATCACCCAGAATAAACAGCTAGTAGTGCACGCTGCATACTTTTCACTTATAGCTGGATAGCTATACAAGATGGGACCTAATGAGATACTGAGGAGGTGTGTTATGGAAGCAGAGCGACCATTGATCCTCACTGAAGCTCATGAAGGCATCACAGGAGGACACTACGTAGGTAAAGTAACTGCGCAGAAGGTTCTTAGAGCTGGCCTTTGGTGGCCTACCTTACACAGAGATGCTAAGGACTATTACAGAGCTTACGATGTATGCCAAAGAGTTGGGAAACCATATAGAAGAGATGAAATGTCATTAGAACCACAACTGACCCTACAAGCATTTGAGAAATGGGCCATTGACTTTGTGGGACCTATTAACCCACCAGGGAAGTGCACAAGAGTAGGGTACATAATCACTGCGACATAGTACTTGACCAGATGGGCCGAAGCAAGATAAATTAAGGACTGTAGTGCCACTATAGTTGTGCGATTCATATTTGATGACATCATAACCTAGTTTGGATTCCCAAAGATCCTTATGAGCGATCAAGGCACACATTTCATCAATAAAACAATTGAAGCCTTGACTGAGGAATTTGCAGTCCATCATCAGAAGATCACACCTTACCACCCACAAGCGAATGGGACGGTTGAAGCATTTAACAAGATCTTGGAGACAACGCTAACGAAGATTTGCAATGTGAATAGGGATGACTGGGATTTAAGAGTACCGACAGTACTATGGGCCTATAGAACCACTTGCAAGAAACTGACCATGCAGACCCCCTTCAAGTTGGTGTATGGTCTTGAAGTCATTGTCCCAATGACTTATTTGGTACCCAACTTAAGAATTGTTGCCTTTACAGATATGGATGACACTGGCATTGTTCGAGAGAGGCTTGCCCAGTTGGTCGAACTGGAAGAAGATTGATTCATTACAGGATTTCACTAGCAGGTTCAAAAGGAAAGAGAGAAGGCATACCACGACAGACACATCAAGAAGAAGGTATTTAAGCAAGGTGATTTGGTACTGGTATATGACAGTAAGTTCATGAAGCATCCTGGGAAGTTCAAAACACATTGGCTTGGGCCATATGAGGTTTCCTATGTTACAGAAGGAGGAGTTGTGTAGTTGAAGACTTTGAATGGAGAATGGAAGGAAGGTTTGGTGAATGGGAGCCAATTGAAATTGTATTATGACAACCAGTTGCCTCGCAACTCTTAGTGAAATCATGTGGAAAAGGGTCTAGGTACCAGGTGCAAATGAAACTGGGTACCAAGCATGGAAAAGACAGTCTACACGAGGAAGGAAGGGAGGACTAGAGTTGGAAGAAAAGGCTTCCCTACACAGTCTGAAGTCGAAGTAAAGCATGAAGTTGAGATCCAAAGTGCCTCGGGATGAGTCACAGGTGAGTGTTGGGGGCCTGTTGGCCATTGGTTATGGAAGTAAGCGAAGATCAAGGAAGAAAAGGCAAAATGTGAACTACGTGGAAGACACGGTGACTGTTACTGGGTCAAAGTAAGCAAAAGAGAAGAAAGGATGGAGCAAAGTAAGAGAAAGCAATATGTTGGACAAGGAGATCGGGGATGATAGATTAGCAAGGAAGACGAATTGTGGACAACTCAGCAAGCAGAAAAATCTACCATTGGATGCTTTGGAGCACCACGCGAGAAAGAAGGAAAGACAAGCTGGCGAAGCCCTAAAAACACGGGTCAAGTTGACCTAGGGTTTTAGACACCTAGGGTTTTTGTATCTAGGGTTTTGACACTTAGGTCTTGACCTAAGGTTGTCAGTGAGCTATTGTAATGTATAAATAGAGGTCTAAAGGACCTGGGATGGGTTGTTGTTATTGTTGTTGGTCTGTCATTCTAGTTTTGTTATTGGCATGAGCAATTATTGTCGTGTGAGATAGAAGTGTTGACTATAGAGCCTTCTGGTATTGTAAGATCTTCAGCTGGGTGTGAAGGTCAACCCTGCAGTTGGGTGCATAGGGGGGGGAGAGAAATAAATGAGAAGAAAGAAGATCTACTAGCTAAGAGTGCAGACAAGAACTATATTCTTCATCTTAATATATTATAAAGCACAGTTATGTGGACGTAGCCCTAGAGAGAGGGTGAACCACGTACATCTTGTGTTGTGTGTGTCATTGATGCTCTATTCTTTGTCATTTGATATACTGTTATTTTCATTACTGTGTTAGATCTGATAGATAGTTGTGCGGAGTATATTTGAACTGGTAAGTGATATATAAATGTTGTATTACTCGTGTATTAGGTCCACTTGGTATTCCCTTTGGTTGTAGACATCTCTGTCCTGCAACCCCCCCATAGCTACTTCGGGCGATACTGCATCTGCCTCGTAGGTGTTGCCGAAAGGGCCATTAGTTAGGGCTTGTTGGTGCACTCTTGGAGATCAACCCTAGGTCTGCCCTTGTGCCAACACTCACACAGCTAGAGATTACGCTAAGAGACCACGCACTAGACTGGTACATGAGTCTAGACACAAACAGTGCCCCTAGGATGATGAGGACATTGGAAGACATTAAGAAACTACTGATTAATGAGTTCCAAAAGCCGAGCTTAGAGGATCAGTACATGAACGAGATGATCGAGATAAGACAGAAACTAGGAGAGTCCGTATGAGAGATTGACCAGAGATTCAAGTTCCTAAAGGGAAAATTAAAATACCTTATGACTGAGATGCAACATCGACACCTGTTTTTCAACTCACTACTCCCACACTTAAAATATCCCTTACGACAATAGAAATTTTAGACGTAGGCAGAGGCTCTACAGGTAGCCTTGCAACTGGAAGAGAACCAGTACCAATAGACGGACCCAGCTATCGAAGAACTGAAGGAGGATTTGAAGAATCTAATGTTTCAGTTGAACCAGAATAAGAACAAGGACAAACGAGAAGTCATTTGGTGTACCACATGTAGGACTGAAGGACATTACAATAATGAATGCCCAACATTCGCGCAGTATATGGAAATATGTATGCCAAATCCACTACCACAGGGAGGATTATGGTGTGAAATATGAAAGAAACCGGGTCACGAAACTTATCACTGCACGATGATGCAGAAATACCAGACAGTTCCAAAAAAATCATATAGCACCTTTTGTAAGTCAGTGGGCCACGACACCAAAGATTGCAGAACTATGGAGTTGATGCGGGAAAGAACATTAGATGCATATAGGGTACAGCCCAAAATGATGACTGGGCAAGCAACGCCACATTTCAATCAAGCCCCAGCTCCATACAACATTACGCAGAAGCAGTACAATACTGCGCAGCAACCCTATAATAATGTGCAACCGCAGTACAACCCGGCACAACCCCCATATAATACCACGTAGTACAGTCATGCACCACAGTATAATGCACTGAGAGGTTATCGAGCAGGCTACCGAGGAGGAGGATGAGCCAGAGGAGGTTTCAGACATGGTAGAGGACCAATCACATGTCACAATTGTCAGCAACTACGACATTATGCATGGGAATGTCCACTTCCACCAGTGACTTGTATGTATTGTCACGCATTGGACCACAATATAGAGTAATGTCCGACACTACTAGTAAAGATTCAGGAAAAGAGGAACCAGAACAATCAAAATGTCTAGTGGATTTCAACCGAAGAAAGGGATGACGGACGAAACATCAATATAGTCACTCGTGGAGGAATGAAAACACGAAATGACACAGTTCGACAAGAACCCGCACAGAACCAATGGGTAAAGAAGAACACTGAACCAAGAAAGATGTTCGACGCACCAAAAGAAAAGGAGACCTTTAAGGAAGCCAGACAATAATTTCAGAAGGAGGACACACCGTCGACTTCAACTGCGCAACCATTCAAGGAAGCACTAGAATATGAGATGCCACCATCATTGGATCATACCAACAAAATGCAGCCCAAGCGACAAGTAAGTACAATCAAAGGCTTTTTGCAATCATGTGTAAAAGTATTAAGTGATCCTTCATCTGTGAAAATACTGCAAAACATACTAGAGAACTGTAGTAGCGAGACGGAAGAAAACCTATAACCAAAAACCATCAACCACCTACCCACAAGAAGAAGAACAAGTAGGGAATTTAGACTAAATGATAACATTGGGGATTTCAACATGCGAGACATTATACTAGACCTAGGATCTGAAGTGAATGTGCTACCAAATAAGACATGGCAATGTATGGGAGAGCCAACACTGGGACACTCAAATGTCCAATTGAAACTAGCAAACCAACATAGAGTCCTACCAATAGGTAGACTGAAAGGAGTGACAATAGATCTTGATGAAGTGTGCACTAAAGCAGATTTTGAAGTCACTGAAATAGTAGATGGCACAACACCTTACCCGACACTGCTTGGTCTAGATAGGGCCTATGACAACCAGACCATAATCAATTTGAAAACCAGGAAAATGAAATTTGAATCCAGAGAATACAGGGTCATAGCACCACTAGTTCCATCGGAAGGGGAGAGGTTCGTAGAACCCACTTGCCTGGACTTAGAGGAGATCGACCGGTTGTACAGAACAGCTACACGCGATGAGGAATACATTAACCCAACTGCAGACAGGGTACTCAGTTGGCAGAGCATTACTTCATGCACAACAAACTCAGACACGGGGTTAGAAAAATGGCCACAGAGACTACACGAAGTATCCACGAGAAGATGTGCAAGAATAGACTGCGCAGTAAGATGGGTAGGCATAGAAATCAGAGAACCACCTAGTTTCCACGGACTAAATGATTTGGAAACATTCTTGACACAATATGAAGACGAAATATTAGAAAACCAGCGACTATTAGCACTTGACTTAGCACTCAAGGCCACACCCACAAGATGGTGGGGCGCACATAAAGAGACCATCACAGGTTGGTATCAATGTAAGTGACTATTGTGCATAAGGTTCGGCGTAGAACAGGAATACAACAAACAACAGAAATACGAAGGACGTGAGGCACCAGCGGAACACTTGGCGAAGTGAAAAACACTGTGGAAAATGACACTACCAGAGGAATGGCCTTATCACTTCATACATACATTAGAGGGCATACCAGCGAACTGGTATACAGACCAAGAATTGCACAAAGGAACTACAACATGGAGGACATTGCAACGGAACTTCAAAATCACTTTCTCATTCGAGCATGAGAACCCCAACATAGACGCAACCCTCAAACGAATCAGAGAATTAATATTCATCAAAGAACTGGAAATAGAATTTATCACAGAATAGCAACAGCGGAATAAACAAACAATCAAGGAACTACTGTCATGTTACCATGTATAGGAGGAAGCACCAGATGAATATGACCCACGCAACATTCAGATCGAAGAAGTAGAAGGTGAAAGAGATGTGGAAGGACCACCTATAGAATCAGAATCCATATCCGCTCCAATCAAGGTAAAGAAAGTTAACATCGGGACAGTTGAGCAGCCCAAAATGGCCAACATTGGAGACTATTGGGATGAGAAAACAATAGAAAGCATCACAAAATTGTTGCACGAATATAGCGACCTTTTTCCCACAACATTTACAGAGATGAAGGGTATAGTCGGAGAACTGGGAGAGATGAAGATACCACTCAGACCTGAAGCAAGACCTATTAGACAGCGACCCTACAGACTGAACCCCATATATAAACAGAAAGTTAAAGATGAGATCAATAGTATGCTCGAAGCCGGCATCATCGAACCAGTTGAGGAATCAAAATGGATAAGCTCGATGGTAGTACAGGACAAGAAACAAGGAAGAGGGATCAAGATATGCATTGACTTGAGGAAGTTGAACAATGCATGCCTACACGACCCATTCCCTACACCGTTTATGGATGAAGTGTTAGAGAATGTGGGGGCACATGAAGCTTACTCATTCACTGATGGATTCTCAGGCTACCATCAGATTAAGATAGCACAGGAGGATAGACACAAGACCACATTTGCGACAGAATGGGGATCTTATCAGTACACAATCAATGTCGTTTGGACTGAAGAATGCACCCGCAATATTCTCCAGAGTGGTCATCATAGCATTTAAGGAATTCATCCATCAGTTCCTCGAAGTATACCTGGATGACTGGACAGTTTATAGTCTATCGAAAAACCATGTGGAAGTGTTACGATTGATGTTAGAGAGTGTTATCGGACAAATCGGTAGGTGCGGACACTAACTGATCTCCCTAGATCCACCTAGATCTAGAACAAAACACACCAGAACATAACGCTTTCCTTAAGTTTTAGATATTGAATTTACTAACCAAAGAGGGATGGGTGACATACCATTTAAATGTCGCTTCCTCTCTCCATCGCCATCCTAGCTCCGTTCCAACACTCATACAATGATGATCCTGCAAAAGAACGCAACCAAAGTGATAGTAATAGCATTAACTCAATATAAAACTGTGTATGTGATCAAGGAATCATACAATAAAACACAACAAGCTTTATAGGAAAGAATCATATTACTGTATCATATTAAATGTGAAAGAGAGATTACAACCATGGCCTTGATGTCGTAAGGTCCCTTCCAACTGTCCTTTGTTCCCTACACACTTCTTGCTCCAAGGATTCTGAGAGCATAGATCTGATAGCTACTCACAATCTATCTTGACAAAGCAAATCTCAAAGCCACTCTAACCAAGCTAATAATTCCAAGCCAAATCCAACTTAGCCAATCCCAAAAGCTCCAAAGCTCAAAAGCCAACTTTCTCCATGAGAGCTCCTCTCCTTTTATAAGTTGAAGAGGATAAGGTGAGGAGGTTAGGATGATCCCACTAAATCATGAAAGTGAGTAAGATCCAAACCATTCGGATGCCACCTCACCATGGAAGTTTCT
>ML795075.1:33324-46674 GCA_009831015.1 Picea engelmannii | reverse complement strand
CACCATGGAAGTTTCTCCTTCTAGAAGATTCGAGAAAACGCTCGTTTTTCCCACATGTAAGCATTCTCGCACCCTGCCTATAGAGCAACCTGCGAACCTCTCGCAACCCATCTATGGTGCAACCTGCGAGAATCGGGCATTCTCGCACCCTGCCTATATAGCAACCTGGGAACTTCCCTTTTTATAGGGTTTTTACAAAGGAAAATGAAACTTCTTTTCTCAGGAAAAGTTCTTCTCCCTTCCTTCTTCAGGAACTCAAGCCACTGACCCCTCTGAAGACTACAGACAGGTTTACATCATTAACGGTCATAGGGATGACGAAAATAATGTGTAACAGAGAGATGTATACAATGTCAGATATCACTGAACATCAAGAAATGCATATTTGGAACACCTTTTGGGATATTATTGGGCCATATAGTATGCAAACAAGGCTTGCTAGTGGATCCAGCAAAGATCGCAATCATCATTAACTTACCAGCACCAAAAACCATTCGCCAGCTAAGAGAAATGTTAGGACACACAGGATACTACAGGAAATTCATTAAAGGGTATGTGCAGATCACAACACCATTGGAAAAACTATTAAGGAAGGATACGAAGTATCAATGGAATGACGAGTGTCAACATGGTCTGGATACCCTGAAGGAAAATATGGTTACTGCCCTGATATTAGTATTTCCAGACTGGGAAAAGACATTCCATGTGCATGTAGATGCATCAGCGATAGCACTGGGAGCTATCTTAGCACAACCAGGAGTAGGAGACTTGGATCATCCGATAGCGTTCACAGCATAAAGTTATCAGACTCAGAACAGAATTATAACATGACAGAAAGAGAAGGCCTAGCCATGGTTTCTGCACTACAGAAGTTCAGACATTACCTATTGGGAAAAAAATTTAAGATGTTTACAAATCACTCAACCCTGAAATACCTAGTCAACAAGCCAGTGTTGGGGGGGACAATCTGTCGATGGTTACTACTATTTCAAGAATTTGATTTTAAAGTAATAGTTAAACCAAGGAAACTGAATACAGGACCTGACCACCTGTCCAGTGTCACAAATGGAAAAGAACCTACGAATTTAGAAGACAACTTTTCAAATGCACAGTTATTATCAGTACAGATTGTTGATGACTACTTCACAGAGATCATCGAGTACTTGAGCACAGGTACTGCACCGCAAGAATATACCACTCCACATAAGAAGAATCTAGTAGTCCGCGTGATCGACTATCAACTGGTTGCAGGACATCTATACAAAATGGGCGCAGATAACATCTTGCGAAGGTACGTATTAGAGCATGAACGACCAAGAATTTTAGCAGAAGCCCACGAGGGAATAGTAGGAGGGCATTATGCAGGAAAAGCTACCACGCAGAAGGTACTACGCGTAGGACTATGGTGGTCAATGATTCACAGGGACTCGAAAGAGTATTGTCAGAGATGTGATGTATGTCAAAGGGTAGGAAAACCCAACAGAAGGGACGAGATGCCACTGTGACCACAAGTAACATTACAGGCATTTAACAAATGGGCAATCGACTTTGTGGGACCAATTAACCCACTAGCCAAAATAATAGGGGCAAGATACATTATCACCGCGACGGAATATCTAACAAGATGGGCGGAAGCTACACCAGTAAAAGATTGCAGCGTAGAGATAGCTGCACACTTCTTGTTTGAACAAATCATCACTAGATTTGGGTGCCCAAGAGTTTTGATGAGGGACCAAGGCACACACTTCATAAACAACACCATATGTGCGATGACTGAAGAGTTTGAAGTTCATCACCAAAAGAGCACACCATATCACCCACAGGCGAATGGCACAGTAGAAGCCTTCAACAAAATTTTGGAGACTGCACTGACAAAGATCTGTAACGTCAATAGAGACGACTGGGACCTCAAAGTACCAGCAGTGTTATGGGTGTATAGGACCACATGAAAAAAGTTGACAGGGCACACACCATTCAAACTAGTCTATGGCCAAGAAGCAGTAGTGCCATTAGCATTTTTAGTACCCAGCTTACACGTAGCAGCTATCACACAAATGACAGAATGAGGCGCAGTACAAGAAAGACTGAATCAGTTATCATCAATGGAGGAAGACCGAATCTTGGCAGGATTCCATCAACAAGTGGAGAAAGCGAGAGATAAATCCTGGCACAATCGACATATCAAGAAGAAAACGTTTCAAGAAAGATATCTAGTACTTCTCTACGACAGCAAGTCGTTCAACATTCTTGGAAGCTTAGAATGCATTGGTTAGGACCATATAAGGTAAAATCTATAATGGACAGAGGAGTTGTACAATTAAGAGATTTAGCAGGCGTAGACCTCAGAGGAATGATCAACGAGAGCCAACTGAAGTTGTACAAGGATAGTCGACCACCCACCGCATAGTAAAATATATATATATATATATTCTAAAATAAAAAAGAGAACAAAACAGAAACAAGACTAAAAAGTGCGTAGCACGCCAGAGATAGAAAGGCCACATAATGTTCGAAACACAAATTTAGCAAACGCACGAACAATGGTTACATACAAAGGGAAAACAAGTGGGAAAAGGAAAGTCGGAAAAAGTAGTATGACAGGACAACACTAAGTGGAATTAAAGCACGGCAAGGACCAATGGGACATCACATTAAACATGCCAACGGGAGATGACAAAGAAAATGTAATGGCAAGTACAAAACTGTTGCAGATGGATTGAACCCATAGTTATGATGCATTAAACGCATAATGGAGGAAGCGTCATCAACAAGCTTCATGACAAGCCCATACAACACGTGAGGATGGGAGCAGCTAGTCTATTCGCGAAAGGAAAACAGAGAGAGAGTAATAGCAGCCATAATGAACTGAGCGATACCAAAGAGCTCACCGAAGTTATTCGAACTCAACAAATGT
Organism: Picea engelmannii; assembly: GCA_009831015.1. NCBI lineage: Eukaryota > Viridiplantae > Streptophyta > Pinopsida > Pinales > Pinaceae > Picea > Picea engelmannii. The sequence goes on along the minus strand of ML795075.1, from coordinate 43,760 downwards.
TCGACAGTCACCACTATGGAACCACCAAACCCAGCAGAAGCAAGCCAGGCAGCCATACCAACCAGGGTTCAAACTAGGTCATGAAGACCGCTGGAAGAGAACGAACAACAGTAGTCGAAGATTGTCGACATCGATGAAATCCCATCCCCAGAGAGGATACTGGTAAACTCTACACCTATACTGGAAGAAATTTAGCAGCCACAAGCAAAGGCCATGAAAGAAGATACACTAGCAGTGGCACAGGCGACTCAGAATGAGGAACCAGAAACCCCACAAGAAGTGCAACCAGAAAGCACCAAACCAGCCTTAGAAGTTAACAGAATGACAAAAAATCTGGAAGCAACAGTACAACCAGACGAGCCGTAAATGACCATCTCAAGTCAACCAACAAAGGAGACCACTGCAAATGCCTCGACTTGGCCATAATGGCTAATGGGGGAGCAACCGAAAGTTGTTGGAACTTTGACCCAGCCACCACAGTAGGAAGACAAAGTGCAAATACCAAGCTCACCTTGCAAGAAACCTGTAGCAGAAATTGTTCTACAACACATACCAATTGGAGTACAGGTAGAACTGGAGCTATTGGGTCACGTCGAGAAGCTCAAATATTCATACCATGACATATCATACAAAACCAAGTTCCTGGAACTAGCACAGAGGGTCTTTATGTAGACCATAGTCGTAAACCAACTTGGAGAAACGATTAGCCAGCCACACCAGTGGGCGGCTGGGCTGGACAGAACAGGAATCTTAGGCTTGTTGAAGCTACCACATTTTGACAGAGGCCAGTACGCGACAGCATGCATCAAATAGTTGTTAGAAGTCACACATGGAGGGGATATATGGCTGGACAAACACGTCCCCATAATTTTTTACCTTATCGCACAAATCATAGGGTTACCAACCTGGGGTATGGATCCCGCGTTGATTTTGGACGAAAAATCCAAAGAGAAAGTGTTGGCAGAAGAAATGAAGAAGAAATATGGCACCGCTAGAGGAACGAGGGGCATCATGATCAAATGAATCAACAAAGCAGCTACACAATTGGGTGCAAATATCTTATCTTGCAAATTGCTCAGAAAATGTCGCAAAGATGAAGTACCATCAGGAGTCATTGTAGTTGCAGCTTAGTGCGCAGAAGGAACCTCTATGATTTGGGCGTCATATTTATTGAACTTATTTCAAGAGGACTGCAAGGATGCGCAGGACCTAGGCACATAATTCCATTACTCGTGGTTGGTCACCCTAATAGCCTTCATGGGATGGTGAGAACCAGGGTATGTAATTTTTTGTACCAGACCACATCTAGCAAGAGCAAGATACCTATTACTGAGATTTGGGCCACAGGCCAGGCATAAGAGGGAGAATAGAATCATATTCAAATCATACCTACGGGATATACCGGAAGATATCAACCGATCATGGAGAATAACACCAGAGGTTATCGCGCGATATGCCGACATTACCAATTTCTGGGCCACAAGACAGACAATGTGGATAAAACCAATGCAGGATCCAGATAAAAAGTGGCTACAGATGCATTATTTCATCACAGAGGGTGATATCGACATGGTCACCAGTGAATGGCCTAATGAATAGAGGATCCCAACCATTACCCGGGAAGTACCGAAAACAACAACATAAGGAGAGGCAAAATAGGTGGAAACACAGCCTCCAGAAATCCTAGTGCCCAAGAAACCAAGGACGAGCCAAACTAAGTCGACTCAGGCAGATGAAGGGTCAAAACGGACAGGGACCCAGAAGGGGAAGAAAGAGACTACACAGCCGACCAACAAATAGTAGAAACGGGTTGAGGGAGCGCAGGAGACCACCCCAAACCCCATCACACAGGAACCAGGGGGAAATAAGAGACCAACTGTGCAGGCAGGAGGCGCGCGCAAGAAATCAAAGGCACAATGAGCATCGCCAGACTACATGATCATGGAGGACGATGGGGAAATGATTTCCATAATGGTCAAGGATTGCCTAGCAGAATATTTTGATCATGCAACACATCACAGGGATAAACTGCAAAAAGAGCTGGCAAAAATGGGACAATTCCTCAAGAAATTTGAGGAAGCACTAATAGCAAGTAGCAGCAGATGCATAAAGCCATAAAAAACACAGCCAAAAGAAAGAGTGGAGGTAGAAGAACGAGACCCATTCCACTCCATGCCACACACAAACATAACGATTTACATCAAACCTAGCATGTTGCGCATGGATGAAATCGTGGGTAGACACCCTTGAAGGATTTGGACCACATCCAATTGGTATTGACGTGGATGCCATCAAGGGCACTACACAAATTGTAGGTTAGCATCGACCATGAGGTACAGTCTTGTGCACATAAAAAATTAGTCGAGCTACAACAAGCAACAAAGAAGCGGGAGGCACTGGAAAAAGTTTGTGAGCAGGCCAAGCTCGAAACTCAGGAGGAAAAAGAATGCAGGAATGAACTGGAACAAAGAGTGGGAGGAATTTTTGAGAAACTCCCAAGCACCATGCAAGGAAATGAACTCCCAATAGCAAGAAAGATTGACCAAATTGCGCAGGCAATTGATCAATCTCAGAAGGAGATCGAGAATCTCCACGAACAACACACACCAACCACTCCACCAGCAGTGAAGGAGCAAAGGAAGTAGGAAGCAACAATGCAGGTGCAGGAGATAGAACAACAGGTTAGTACAGCAGCTGAATTGTTCGACAAAGCAGCGTAACTTTGGAAAAGGTTGGAGGAGGATCCACAGGTCCAACACTAGGACAAGGAAGAGGAAAGGATCAATGCAATGATCCAAGAACTCAAATAGAGGCATAAGACCATACCAATCCCAAAACGAGTCAAAGGGACACAGGAGATGAAGAAGATGCAGGCAGAACTTATCATTGCGCAAACACAGAAACGGGAGCGTAAGGCTCAAATAGAGCCACTACAAGAACGAGTAGCAGAAATACTCACACAAGAAGAAGGAGCTAAAACACAGATAGCACAAACCTAGGCCGAATGTGTAGGATTGTTGAGCGATGAAGTGTCAGTTCAGGTAGTAGACACCATCAAGGAGAAGACTGCATAGGCACTGACAAAAGTAGCAGAGCTCAAGGAAACTTTTCAGACGATCACCAAGGAGATCAAAGAAGCTCAGAAGGATTAGATGACTCGGGACGAGTCACATGTCAGTGTTGGGGGCCTGTTGGCACCAGGCCGAAGTGGAAAGAAGGATGATCATGGGAAAGAAAGCATGCATAAATGGAAGTAACAGTTGGAAGGTAACATAACATGCGCGCATACAAGAAAGCGTGCACAAGGAAAGCGACAGTTGGAGGAAGAACAACATGCATGCATGGGAGGAAGACCTAACGTCGGTAGGGTTAGAGTTTTGGTAATACATTATAAATGGCTAAAGAGCTTGATATATATAAATAGAGATACACAAGTATCATATAGAGGTTGGTTCACTTTTTGTATTAGTTCGACCTTTGTAATATCCGATCATAGTTATGTATGAGTGGAGGCATTATGTAATACTGCTATGAACTATTTTTGTAATTTGTTGAGCTAAGAACATAGGAGAGAAGGAAGATCTAAGGATTAGATTGTAAGCTGTGGAGCCTAGTGCGATCTAGTTCGCCTCACACAGATCTTACCCATTTGAGGGAAATGTAAGTGTGCAACGTTGGAGATGCAGAACTACCATAATAAAAGAGCCAAGAGCCAAATCTTTGTGGACGTAGCCCATGAGGGGGTGAACTACGGTAATATCTATGTAATGTGATGAATACATGTATATCTTTGTTGCTTTCAGCAGTTAATTATTATGCTTAATGAATGAGTTAATACGTTGTTTCAGAATACGATTGTGTTGTTCGAAAAATAAATTGTGAAGGATATATGCACACCCGTGAGTATTAGTAGATTGCGATCCCAATTTGTAGTATATGGCTCTGAATAATAAACCCCTATCTCATACTCAATCCTAGGTTGTAAACACCTGAGTCTTACAACCACCCATTTAAATCTATCTCGAGTGAGACTGCTCAGTGCACTCTGTGTACTGTGTTGCCTTCTGGTTTACCAGGAGGGCCAATAGTGTTAGAGGCTTTGTTGGAAACCCGAAAGACATGAACCCTGGGTCAATAACTTAGACAGTAGAGGAGAGTACTAAACCAACAACCTTCAACCATACCTTTACCATATAGTATTCAAAGACCCTTCTCTCCAATATGCCCCAGTCTTTGATGCCACAGCATAACCTTTTCTCCAGAGACTGTAGGAGTTCTTTCTTCTTCAACTCCAATATCAGGAACAATGGAACTATTACACCCATCACTAATAGTGCTTCCTTGCAGCTTATACGGAGTTCCAAACTGAACTCCCTTCAGCAACACCATTGTTCCTCAAACCATCCTGCAGGTTTCCTTTTCAAATATTGTTTTTACCCCTACATCGTCCATTTTTCCTACATAAATCAAATTTATGGCCAAACCTGGGATGTGCAGAACACTGGGTAGTGTTCTAATCCTTCCATCTATGACCTTAACTTGACTTTTCCTCATCTTGTGATTTTGGTTGTCGAATCATCACCTAAGAAAACATTACCTCCATCATACCTTTCATATTCACAGAACCGCTCCCCATGGGGAGTCATATGCAAGGATGCACCAAAGTCAACCAACCATGCCTCATGATATGCATGTGTGCTTGAAGAAGCCAAGTACACATCCCCTCCTTCTTCCTTGGAGGTCTTTTCTTCTGTAGAAGGAGATTCTTCANATCCCTTCTTTTTCTCAACTTTGGATCTACACTGCTTCTTGTAGTGCCCTTCTTTTCCACATCTCCAACATACCTTTACAAACTTTATGGGATATTTAGATCTACCCATAGACTTAGATCTCCCACTTGAGAACTTAGATCTATTTCTTTCCTGGGAACGTGTTCTTGCAAATAATGTGTTTGTGCTCTATCCTTCCATATTCTTTCGTCTCATCTCCTCCAACAACAAGGATGAGACCACTTCATCAAAATTCAAGGCAGTTGTATTACTACCTATGGCCACAACCAGACTATCCCACGAGTCTGGTAAAGAACACAGTAAACTAATACATTTATCTTCATCTGAAATTTTAATATCAACAAATACTAACTGACTTACCACAATATTGAAGGAATTCAAATGCTCTTCCACCAAGTCTCCATCTCTCATCCTCAGGTTATACAGCTTCTTTCTCAGGAATAGTTTATTTACTAGGGACTTAGACTGATACAACTTCCCCAACTTTTCCCATAAATCCTTGGTTGTAGCTTCCTCCGACACATTCAATAATACTGAATCGGAGAGACACGGATAATTCTCTTTGCCTTTCGATCCAACTTTTTCCAGTCATCTGTTGAAGTTCCTGTAGGTGTAGTACCTGGATCTACCGTGATCCACTGATCTTTGTCCACCAAAAAATCTTCCATCTTGAGGTTCCACGGCTCAAAACTTTTCCCATTAAACTTCTCGATCTCCATCTTCGAATTGCTTGCCATTTATTTTCACCTGAAAAATCAATACCACATATCTCCCACTGTAACAAGGCTTATCACAGTCCCGAGCCAAACCCTTGACAGCAAAGGCGTCCCCCTAAAGCCAACAAAGCACTGATACCAAATGTTGATTTTAACCTTGTACAATATTTAATGCAAACATATATTCAGTAAAAGAACAAAAAAGATACAATGGAAAATACAAACATTACACAGAGATTTTTTTCCCTGGAAACCCAAACTGGGAAAACCAACATATTCTATATTTTCATTGTGTTACATTGTTTACAATACAATATACATATAGGAGCCAGCGACATCCAAAACCCTAACCCAAATGACCTAGATTAATCAACAACCCTAATTCCTTAACCAAAAACAGAAAACCATCGACAAAGAAACCATGTGCCAAAAAACCACTTAAATATGTGACACGTTTCCCGAGGCATAAAATTTTTTCTCGGGGGCACTGTCCCAGAACCTCCGCACGGGGGGCATTTTCCCCCTGCGCGCTCGGCATAATGCTCAGACACTACTACTCGTGCAAAGAATATAACACATACCCAACATGAGGAGCATGAGTAAGATGTTGGACAACATAGATGTGTTGTGATTGGTTATGGTACATATTGGACAGTGAAAGGAAGAAGTGCATGTGACAGATGTTGCAGAGGATCTGAGTTTTCAAGGAGTGAAAACCCTAGTTCTTCAGAAGGCATACACATGTTGTTGGGAGGCATACCAAGTACATGCATGGGCTGAACTATTGGTAGGGCGCGTACATATGTGTGTTGCACTACTGATAGGTCGCGTACATGTTGACAGATTGGTATATGTTGAGGATTGAATCCTCTTCTCAGTTGGTGCTGAGTTGTGTAAGTTGAGTCTTGTATTACAGAGCTAGTGCTCTTGTGGAGTTGATACTCTATTCAGTTGTTGTTGATAAACCCAAGGATTATAGTCCATAATAAAAAGAAAATTGTACATAGATCTTGTGTTCTTTGTGTTCTCTGTGGTGATGGCTTATTGATGATATATGTTGTTGTTATCTGTTGTTGATATATGTTCACATACAACTGGTTATAAATGGCAGTAATAAGTGATGAGAAAATGATGATTGTTAACTAAGGAGTTTTTGTGAATGGAAGTGAAAAAGAGCCCTACATTGATTCACCCCCCCCCGCCCCTCTCAGTGTGGTCGGTGTGTCCAACAATTGGTATCGGAGCAGGCCTTCACTATAAATCCTTAACAAAGATTGGAGGAGATCCATGGACACAAAAATGAATGATGAAGTCCCAATCCTTAATGAGGAAAATTATTCAACATGGAGAATAGAAATGAAAGAGTATTTGAAAAAAAAACGAGGAGGTGTTTGGAAAGCAACTATTGGTGGATCAATTCCCTTGAAGAACAAGTCAAAGTTTGCAGCTCAAAAGGAAGAAATGAAGAATGATGCATTAGCTCTCAACATCATCTTCAATGGACTCTCAAGTTCTATCAAAGAAAGCATGGGACAATGCACTTCCGCCAAGGATCTATGGCTAAATCTAGAGAAGACATACCAAGGCAAAAAGGAAGACACTAAAGACAACTCCATCAAGAACAATGAAGGTAAAGAATCTCCACAATCCTCTGATTGCAATAATTCTAAATGTGATGAAGTTGAATGTTTCTCTACAAATGAAGAAAAATATCTAGAAATAGTTTGTGTAAGATCAGATGATAATTATCCCATGGAAGAAGTAGAAGAAGAACTTTCAAAGATTAAAAAGAAAGTTGATTGGGGTCTATATGAATACAACTATGACCATAGTTATATAGACTATAGCTATCTTTCTGAGAACACTAAAAGGTTTCTTGAAAAGAATCAAAAGCATATTTTGAAACTAAAGGAAATGCTCAAAGAACAAGAAGAAAGTAAAATGACTCAATTAGAAGAAAAAGAAGAAGAGATCAAAAGACTAAAGAATGAAATAGAAGAAAATAAGAAGGTAGATGATGAGACTAGCAAAAGTCTTGAAAGTAATATCCATCTCAAGACCCAAATTGAAGAAGCCAAAAGGGTAGAGGAACTATTAAAGAATCAAGTAAATAAAAATGAAGAGTAATGTCATAAGTTGGAAGCTGAAGTTGTTGATCTTAGAAAGAAAGTAGAGAAGTCAAAAATATTCTTGAATAGCTCAACAATCTTGAATGAAATCTTGGATAGTCAAAGATCACCAAATGATAAATCAGGTATTGGATACAACAAAGAAGCTACACATGTTGAAGCAAACACCTCAAAGAAGCATGAGGTAAATCCCTCATTCTCAAAAGATGGAAATAATGTTGCAAGTCAACCATCTACACAAAGCAAGGAAGACATCAAGAAGCCATCTTTACACCTCAAAGCAAATTCAAAAGAGAGACACCTTCAATATGGACACCAAAGCAAAGGTATGAAAATGTTTTTCATGGTCACTGTTACTCATGTAATGAATATGGTCACAAAGCTTTGGAATGCAAATATTATGCAAGGAGAGATAATGAAATATTTCATAACACCCTAAGGTGTTGGAGATGTAATCAAGTAGGACACATTGTTGCTTATTGTCACACCATGAGATGCTACAACTGTAGTGGATTTGGCCACAAATCCCAAGATTGTTGGAACACAAGAAGACAATCCATGAGGAGTGTTTTATATAGTATGACTAGAAGAACACATGAGACTAGAAAGGAAGACAATGTTGGAAAGATGGAAGCTCAGAGCTCAAGTTCTGAGAAGCTAGGACACCTTCAAAAGTGGGTGAAGAAGACTGAACAATCAAAACAAAATGGCAGCCCCAAGGCAAGCTCAAGCTTGACTTCTTCTGAAGAATACATGGGTTACATTGGTAACAGTTGCATACATATGTGAGTTGTTTGTATAAAAAGATGCGTACATGTGGTAAAAGCCTTGGGTAGTAGGCTATGCAAATGAGTTGCAGCTTGATGTGATGGTATAACTCTGTGTTGTAGGGTCTGACATGATTTGTTGCAGGGTTTGATATGGTTTGTTGCAGGTTTTCATGATTACATGGTAGCATACATAATTGATGTATGTATGGTGATGACATATGGTTGAGTGTTGAAAGTCTATCCTTGTTGCATTATACTAACTCTAGAGTATGGATTGAGGCTTTTTTTGTTGAGGAACAATGTTGGTTGTGGCAGTGAAGTTATGACACTTTTGTTATGAGATATATCATGATGATGCTAGCTAGAGATGTCATTGATCTATTGAGGCACACTTCTAGTACATGTATCTTTGGATGCTTAGTATTTGTTGTAGTGAATGGAGGTTGAGACAGATCTGTTAGGGTACATGGTTGGTACATATTTGAGTTCCATTGATGTATCTTATGATGTATTATATTATTGGAGGCATATTTGTTGGATACCTTGGTGCATGCATTTGTCATGTGGTTGAGCTACATATTGGGACATGTAGTTGATGAGTTGATGAGGTGGTTATATTGTACATCATTGATGAATCATAGCTTGATCTATAGTTGATGCATGTTTGGTACAGTTTTGGTACATTGTTAGAGGCACCTGCTAGCAGTATGATTGGCACATGGCTTATGGTTGATATGTCATACATGCATGGGAACACATCTTGATTGTAGTTCATCTTGTTGAGGTTTGGTGCATGGTTGATGCACTTGCTTGGTAAAGGTGGTGATACATGTTTAGTGCAATGTTGATGCACTCATTGATGGTATATGTTTGTGGGTGATAACACTTGGCTAATACATCATTGGTATTACTTGTTTAGCATATATGTTGGTACATGATGTATGGGATGACATAGTTGAAACACTTGATTGATTGAGATACATGGTTGTGGCACTTGGTTCATGGTAGAGGCATATCATGAGTGATATGAAACTTGTTTGAGGCACATGGTTGGCATGTTGGTAAAGGAATTGTTTTGGTACACAGTTGGCACATGTTCTTGGCATATGGTTGATACACTTCATTGATGATATCTCATGACAAATTGTATGGTATTGATGTACATGGTTGATATACATGGGGGTTGTGCACGGTTGGAACACAATATGGAACAAGTTTGATGCATGGACAGGTCCAAGGATCGTCATAGGAAGAGCAAATCATTCTTGAAAACTTGATCTATGTTCTGGTTGAGCAGTAGCATTTGCAGCAGAAGCATATTGCAGTGGTAGCATATTGTCCATATTGTAGAGAAGATAGGGGGAGACATACCCATAGGTGGAGTCATTATTCTTCCCATGATTCTAGGAGGACAGATTTATCAAATGCAAAGGTAAATACTTGGAGAAAGAGAACAAAGGCATGGTTCCAAGGGGAGTGATGGTCATAGGGGGAGCATGAGTGATATATCTTCATCATTACATCAGAGTGATATCCCTTGTTCAAAAGGGGAGACATTATTCATAGGAAGAGAAAAGGCACTCGGGTAGGGGGAGCAGCCCCAAGGAGAGTTTAGGCAGGGGGAGTAGTCCTAAGGAGAGAACTACCCTTTTCCATTGATGTCAAAGGGGGAGAGATAGTCACATTGATGTGATTGAGATGACTATTGATGAATAGCAATGCCATGTCTACATGTTGCCATCAATGATTGTGTTGAAATCAATGTTGGTATTGCCATCAATGCTAAAGGGGGAGATTGTTGGATCACGTTACCATTGATGTCAAGGGATTGATGTCAAAGGATTAATGTCAAAGGAACAATGTCTTGTCATAGTATATTGATGTAGTATGTATTGCCATTGTTGTAAATGAATTGATGTCAAGTGAAGTCATTGATAAATGATGCTTAGATGATGTCATGCATATATGAAGTTGGATCGATGTGTTTTCATTGATACATGATGCATATATGGATTGATGCATTAATGTATC
>ML795074.1:195967-206783 GCA_009831015.1 Picea engelmannii | reverse complement strand
CGCTAGGAGTTGGCCTAGACGGAGGAGTTGAGGATTAGGTGACAGCACCTTAACTCTCACTTGCCCCCAAGGACACACCGAGTGGATTGAAGATTTCTTCCACGTCTCCCAAAGGTGTGTATAAGGCGGCAACATTCACCATCAAAAGTTGCTAAGAATTTGTCAATTTATTCTACTTGCTTTAATACAATTTTTGAGTGGTTTCTTTGCAAGTTTTAGTGGTTGATTTATCTGTTGTCACACCAGGTTTTCTACAGCCATAAGGATGAAAAATACTTCTTCATACATATTTTATGAAAACCATAATCAATTGCTAAATCCTCATGCTATATATTGTGAAATTCTTTAGTGATTATCTACTTTTTTTCAAGCATATTTCATTTGACTTTGAGAAATATTTCTAGAAGCTTTAGTACTTGTTTTACTGCTGATATATATTGTCATTTATTGCTGCAAATCAGGGACATCAAGCCTAGCTTGTTGATCCAATTAACATATTATACTGCATAGTGGTTTTCCTTGTGTCTTGGGCAGGTACCAACTTCCCAAAAATTCATCCAAGGATTTGGCAACCTCAAAACAACCTAAGACTCATTATCACCCTTCCTTTTCCATATAGAATATTTACCTCTAGGGGATTCACTCTTTTCTTTTATGTTTCCCCCTTCCATTCCCCCTAGGGTCAACGGGCTCGCCTCCCTAGAGTGACCTAGTCACTCTTGAAGCACGAGACCTATATCGAGGTGACATTGGGTATAGTGTCCTAAATTTGTCACCACTTGGTGGTTGGATCACGATTTTCCCAACCTACAACTTGTGCGATAACATTTTGGTGCTGCTATTGGGGAGGATTTTGAATCCTCTTCAGAACCCTAACGACACTTTGACAAGCTATCTTGAAGCCTTTATCCCTTAGCTTTCTTGGAGAATCCACCCAAGGGGCGTTCCCTTTCCAGCTTTCTTGACGAGCTCCTCTTGAAGCTCATCTAGCAATTCCACCTTCTTAGAACCCACTTTTCCCTTATCCTTTTCCATCCTTTGGTAAGCCTTGAGCTCCTCTGGAAACTCCATTGAGGTATTAACTTAACTAATGGAACGATGGCCTCATGGGATTTACCATGGTATTTACATAAGGTTTATCCCTCCTTTGATGTTTAGAATATTACTGGATATCCAAACCATTTCCCAACGGAATGGAGGGTAAACTACCCCAAGTTCGACGGTGATCCAACTCTAGCAGTCACCCATGTTGTTAATTATATGAAGTATGCTTCAAGCCTAGATGTGCTACATGAGGATGTGCTAATGAAAATTTGTGTATCTTCACCAGAATCAAGTCAAAGGAATTTTCTTGCAAACTCATGTAATATGAAGATCATCCCCTCTTCCACCAAGCTTATTGAAGAATTTCTCAAGCACTATCGACCAACTACCCAAAATTTGCAAGATACTTTCCATGAGATAAAAGATATTATTTGCAGAGAAGGTTTTCCTATAGATGAGGATGAAGAAAGGCTTGAAGAATATCCAGATGAGATGTATGATGAAGATGAAGTATCTTCCCCTCCATCTGATGAAGACATCCATACCTTTGCTTCTCCTACAGATCAAGAAGAGGACATGATGAGTTATAATCCTTTTGAAAAATTTGATGTTGTTTCATTCCATGACTGTGGAAATGAAGAAAATTTCCAAAAGGATCTCAATGAATGTCCTATTGCAGAAGCCCTGAATGAGACATTGTTATCTGCTTTCCCTTTTGAAGAAAGTGAAGTTCTCTAGTCTTGTGAATAAGTAATCAACTCATATGATACAGATGGAATCATGAAACTACCCCTAGATATTGTTGACGACGACATTGATGATTTCATACGTATTGGGAAGCACAGATGGGACATGATTTGTTACTTTTTTTATGGAGATCCTGTCTACGATATTGAAGGCCACTCTCAGATAAAGGACACAAACATATTTTTAGAAGATTTATTTTTATAGCTGGATGGTCCATATATTTGGCAACCTGGTGATGATATGGTTACATATTTTTTCATCCCATTCAATGATGACTTGTTGCATCATACTCAGAGTGATTTTCATTTATCCCTTGATGCATACCATTTGGAGGATGCATAGTTATTCTATAGGAACTTTCAACCATTGTGCTCATATTTTGATAGACACCAAGTTGTGGCCAGCCCAACGTAGTCCAAGGTCCACACTACCAAACATAAGTACTTTCATGTTGAGACTTTGGGCAGGGATTCACAGACAAAGAAGAGACGTTTTCTAATTTTGAGTGATGAGTTATTCTCTAAGACTGTGACTTACCCCATTTCCTCTTGTTTGAGAAGTCATAGGGTTTTCTTGGGACCTATCGTCCTTTCTCAGCCTTCAGGGAGTAGTGATTTTCTAAGTGAAGATGAATATGAGTCGTCGTATATATATGGTAGCCCTCTTCATAAATGGATTGATCATGCTTGTGGCTACACTTTCAGGCGGGATGATCAGGCTGATGGTTTCTTTTTCCAGCAGGATTTCCTCCCTCCCACCCATCTCCATGAGTTTTATTTCATGATCGATTAGATGTGTGTTTATACTCATGATTATTATGTTCTTGAATTATCATTGTTGTATTAGATGATTAATCACAGGGGGGGATACTTTGATGAGGTGACCAGCTGGTTTCACTAGTTTTATGACTTCACTTGACATTACTCATCATCTGATCTTCAGGGCCCCAAGGCCCTAGTTAAGTGGTTGGGTCATTTTGATTTCTTTCATTTGCATCTTCATTTCTCATATTGGTTTAGATGCATTTCATTTTCATTTTTCTCTACTTGCATATTGATTTCATGTTTAGTTTAGAATTTTTTTACAAAATGTCAAGAATTTTCTTTTCTAGATTAGCTTTTAGTTTGTATTATTATGGATAAAGGGTGATAACACTACCCTAGATTCTCTGATCCCTTTTTCTTGAGTTTTGGCAGACACATGTCTAACTGGAGATGTCACGGTTCACATGCACTCTATGATGAGCACATGTCCCCAAATAGGAGCCAAATGTTATCCCCATTTTGTGGATAACTAAGGATATTATGTCTCGAGGCCCTCATGTTGAAGATATGGAGTGCCAAGAGACTACATAACTAGCAATATCATTTTGCATAGATGGAGACCCTTCTCACCACCATAGCGGTTGTATGTTTTTAGTTGGCATCCACCACACCAGATGGATTCAGAGAGGCAGTGGGCCTTGCTCCATGAGGTACAAGTCAGGTATTATGGTGAGTATCATTTCAATACCTGAGGAATTTGAGTATGTTTTATATTAGACTGCTTTAGATTTCATGACATTTGTTTGGACGTTATGCCTTTTTCCCTCCTTCACCTTGGTGGTTGACATTGTGCCCTAGTAAGTGGTCTTCCTTAAGGATTGGTTTTCTACTAGGAAATCCCTTGAAGAGCCATCGCACCTTTTCTCGGCCATACTTACCACTCTCCATCACTCTTTCCCCCCCATTTCCTTATCTCTTGGGATTTTAGGGTGTATTGACCCAAGAAGGGGTTGTCCCTCATTTTATGGGAAGAAGGGGATGAAGGCCGAGAGGGATTGTTGTTGGGTAAAATACAAAAGCCTATGTATAAACCTTCTAGATGCTTCGCCCAGGGATCACCCAAGAAAGCAATGAAACACTTATCTTTGAGAAAAGGGGGACCCGCAAGAAATATGATTATGAATGCTTAAAAAGGTTAGTTGGAGGATAGGATCTCTCATCACAAGCTGACCTATCATGTTCATGAATATCTAGTGGTATGACATTACCATCATCTAGTCACCGAGCTAGGGTAATGACTCTCATTTGCATTGTTGAGAGAAAGGGGGTCTCATAACGAGCCATCCTTCTAATTTCCGCTAGGTATTTGTGGGTGATACTATCATTATCTGGACACCATGCCAGGGTATTGGCCTACAACTTGTCCTTAAATTTAAGAAAGAAACAAAGAATGGAAAAATAATGGGCTTGGAAAAATTGCATTGCAAACGAAGGTACTACACACCCTCTACAAAGGCACCCATGAATGATACACTACAACCCCTTATATGTCATAAACCCCATGCCCATTGAGTCTTGACCCTAACCACCTGACCCACTTTACATGGATTAGAGAGACATCTCTTGGAAACACTCCTTGACTACTGAAATATCTACCCAATATGACACCTCGTCAACCCTCCCATATTCAAGCTTGACAAGTCACATAATGTCTTTGAGAACTTAATTGTTTGACATGGTAATCTTTGATGAACATGATTAGGTGGCTCATTTATTGACTTGATTTAATTATCACAATACTTTGACTTGATATCCTTGGATGGTGTGCTTATTTGTCTTTGTGGGACCTAGTTGGTGGACAATTTTGGAGGAACGAGCCTAGCTTGGACTTCCATGGGGCTTGAAGCCCACAGGTGGATTTTAAGGGCCCGCATGCCATATAAGAGAGATCAAAATTTGGAGGCCTAGAAGATGACTTGGATGACATAACATATCCCCCACATGCCAATTTTTTTGTCTAGGAGAAGTAAAATGTCACCTTTAGAGGCATGACGTCACCTAGTGGGTTTAGGGTTTGGTGGTGAGGTTGATATGCATTAGCACAAGGAAATTTTGAGGGTTTTGAGTCTTTGACAATGAAGGAAGTGACTTAGAAGCTTGACATGTGGCTTTGGGAAGCCTTTCTACACTCCTCCATCACCAACAACTTTCTCCTAATGCCAAAACGTCCCCTAAAGGGGAGACATCTTTATAAACTATGGTTTTATTTGTGCAAAAAGTGAAATTAAAGTGAATTGTTTAATATTACTTTGTAAAAAGGGGAAATATTAGGGTTGTTGACCCCTAGTATTGTGTTTTGCACTAAATTATGTGGACAAACTATCTTAGTGACATTTGGTATAAATAAGAGATCATAAGATCTCATTTTAACTTAACTCTCCCATCTTGGAGAAGTACTTGGAGTGAAATTTTGCTCTATTTGGCTAGTTCTCTCTCTTGTGCTCTTGTTTATGGCTATTGTTTGGGTTATTGGTTGATGGAAGTGATGCTCTAGCCTTGGAAGGCGTTTCTCTAGCTTTTATGGTGGTTTGTCTTAGTTTTTTCCTTGAATTGGTAAGCTTTTTATACATTGTGCTATCATTTGTTGCTCAAGTCAAGGTTAATTTGATAGAGATAGGTGGGAAGTATAAGGGCATACACCCCTACCATATTCTCCATCATTTTATGCTTATATTCTACTCGTTTAACAAGGGTTTGCTAAGAGAAGTATAAGGGCATACACCCTCTTAGCTTAAACCCTAGCTAGAGATACTTGCATTGGGGAGTAATAGGATTTACACCACCAAGGAGATAGTATCTCTAGATATTTCTTTTCTTGACTCCATTAACCCATTGTTTAAGGCACTAATCATTTACTTATTGCATTGGAGAAATAAATTGTTGCCTTGGTCAATGTGAAATTAAGTTTTAATATTACCTCTTTGGGAAAGTGTTCTTTGAGCCTTTGGCTCCCTTGCCTCATTGAGGCGTCCCCTTTCAACCACAATTTCTTTATGTTGTAGTAAAACTAACCGACAACCATTAGGGCTGCTCTAACCCTAGCCTACTAACCCTAATTAACTCCTAAACTAACCCTAGACTAGGCCTAAAATCTGTCCTAACCTTCTACTAACCTAGGCACACTTATTGAGCTAACTAGGGGCTGATTTGATTGGATAAATTTTCTGCAATAAGTCTTTGTTTGCTATAGTCATAAGGCTGGTAATTTCACTGTAGAAATCGTAACACAAGTCATTCATAACTTGTGTTTTCACCATCAAAAGTTGCTAAGAATTTGCCAATTTATTCTACTTGCTTTAATAGAATTTTTGAGTGGCTTCTTTGAAAGTTTTAGTGGCTGATTTTTCTGCTGCCACAACAAGTTTTCTACATCCATATGGATGAAAAATACTTCTGCATACATATTTTATGACAACCATAATCAATTGCTAAATTCTCATGCTATAGATCGTGAAATTCTCTGGTGATTATCTACTTTGTTTCAAGCATATTTCATTTGACTTTGAGCAATCTTTCTAGCAGATTTAGTACTTGTTTTATTGCCAATATTTACTATCATTTATTGCTCCAAATCAGGGACAAAAATCCTAGCTTGTTGATCCAACTAACATATTATATTGCATAGTGGTTTTCCTTGTGTTTCGGGCAGGTACCAACTTCTCGACAATTCATCCAAGGCTTTGGCAACCTCAAAACAACCTAAGACTCATTATCACCCTTCCTTTTCCATCTAGAATATTGACCTCTAGGGGCTTCACTCTTTTCTTTTCCGTTTCCCCCTTCCATTCCCTCTAGGGTCACTGAGATCACCTCCCTAGAGTGACCTAGTCACCCTTGAAGCACAACACCTATATCGAGGTGACATTGGGTATAGTGTCCTAAATTTTTCTCCACTTGGTGGTTGGATCGATATTTTCCCAACCTACAACTTGTGCGATAACATTTTGGCGCCGCTACCGGAGAGGATTTTGAATCCTCTCCGGAACCCTAATGACACTTTGACAAGCTATCATGAAGCCCTTATCCCTTAGCTTTCCTGAAAAATCCACCCAAGGGATGTTCCCTTTCCACCTTTCTCGATAAGATCCTCTTGAAGCTCATTTGGCAACTCCACCTTCCCAGAACCCACTTTTCCCTTATCATTTTCCATCCTTTGGTAAGCCTTGAGCTCATCTGGAAACTCCATTGAGGTATTACCCTAAGAAATGCAACCATGGAATCACGGGACTTACCATGGTATTTCCTAGATATCCAAACCATTTCCCAATGGAATGGAGGGTAAATTGCCCCAAGTTTGACGCTAATCCAACTCTAGTAGTCACCCATGTTATCAATTATATAGAGTATTCTTGAAGCCTAGATGTGCTACGTGAGGATGTGCCAATGAATGTTTTTGTATCTTCACTAAAATCAAGTAAAAGGAATTTTCTTGCACACTCATGTAATCCGAAGAGCATCCCCTCTTCTACCAAGCTTATTGAATAATTTCTCAAGAACTATCGGCCAACTACCCAGAATTTACAAGATACTTTCCAAGATCTCATAGATAGTCTTTGCAGAGAAGGTTTTCCTATAGATGAGGATGAAGAAAGGATTGAAGAAGATCTGGATGAGACGTATGATGAAGATGAATTATCTTCCCTTCCACCTGATGAAGACATCCATACCTATGCTTCTCCTGCACATCAAATGAAGACTTGATGAGTTATAATCCTTTTGAAAATTTTGATGATGTTTTATTCCATGACTGTGGAAATGAAGAAAATTTCCAAAAGGATCTCGATGAAGTTCCTCTTGCAGAAGGCTTGAACGTGACATTGTTATTTGCTTTCCCTTTTGAGGAAAGTGAAGTTCTCCAATCTCGTGAAGAAGTAATCAACTCCTATGATACAAATGAAATCATGGAACAACCCACAAATATTTTTGTTACATTTTTTATGGAGATCTTGTCTACGACATTGAAGGCCACTCTCAAATAAAGGAAACAAGCATCTTTTCAGAGAATTTATTTTTACAGCTGGATGGTCCATATATTTAGAATCCTAGTGATGATATGGTTAAATATTTGTTCAACCCATACGAGGATGACTTGTCACATCATACTCAGAGTTATTTTCATCCATCCCTTGATGCATACCCTTTTGAGGATGCAGAGTTGTTCTACAAGGAATTTAAGCTATTGTGTTGAGATTTTGATAGACACCAGGTTGTGGCCAGCCCAAGGCAGTCCAAGGTCCACACTACCAAACATAAGTACTTTCCTGTTGGGACTTTGGGAAGGGATTTGAAGAAAAAGAAGAGATGTTTCCTAAGTCTGAAGGATGAGTTACTCTCTAAGGTTGTGCCTTACCCTATTTCCTCTTGTTTTGGAAGTCATAGGATTTTCTTGTGATCTTTTGTCCTTTCTCAGCCTTCATGGAGTAATGATTTTTTGAGTGAAGATAAAGACGAGCCATCGTCTATATATGATAGCCCTCTTCAGAAATGGATTGATCATGCTTGTGGCTACACTTTTAGGAAGCATGATCAGGCTCATGGTTTCTTTTTCTAGCAGGATTTCCTCCCTCCTACCCATGTCCATGAGTTTTATTTCATGATTTATTATATGTGTGTTTATACTCATGATTATTATGTGATTGAATTATCTTTTTTGTATTACACGATTAAGAACAGGGGGGATACTTTGATGAGGTGACCAACTAGTTGCACTGGTTGTATGACTTCACCTGACATTAGTCATCACCTGATCTTCAGGGACCCAAGGCCCCAAGTAAGTAGGGAGGTCATTTTGATTTCTTGCATTTGCATTTTGATTTCTCATATTAGTTTAGATGCATTTCATTTTCATTTTTCTCTACTTTCATATTGATTTCATGTTTAGTTTAGATTTTTTTTTTAAATATCAAAATTTTTCTTTTCTAGATTAGCTTTTAGTTTGGATTTTTAATGGATAAAGGGTGATAGCACCACCCTAGATGATTTGATACCTTTTTCTTGAGTTTTGGTAGGAACAAGTCTACCAGAAGATGTTGTGGTTCTCATGCACTCTAGGAAGAGTACATGTCCCCAAGTAGGAGCCATATGTTATCCCCATTTTGTGGATAACTAAGGAGATTATGTCTCGAGGCCCTTAGGTTGCATATATGGAGTGTCGAGAGACTACATGACTGGAAATATCCTTTTGCACAAATGGAGACCCTTCTCACCACCACAAAGGTTGTAGATTTTCAAATGGAACCCGCCCCACCAGCTGGCTTTCGAGAGGTAGTTGTCCTTGCTCCATGAGGTACAAGTCAAGTATTATGGTGAGTATCATTTCAATACTTGAGAAATTTGAGTATGTTGTATCTTAGATTGCTTTAGATTTCATGGCATATGCTTGGACATTATTCCTTTTTCCTTGCTTCACCTTGGTGGTTGACATTGTGCCCTAGTAAGTGGTCTTCCTTAGGGATTGGTTTTCTACTAGGAATTCCCTTGAAGATCCATCATACCATTCTCACCCATACTTACCACTTTCCATCACTCTTTCCCCCCCATTTCCTTATCTCTTGGTATTTTAGGGTGTATTGACCCAAGAAGGGGTTGTCCCTCATTTAATGGGAAGAAGGGTTTGAAGTTCTAGAGGGATTGTTGTTGGGTAAAATATAAAAGCCTATGTATAAACATTCTAGATTCTTCACTCAGGGATCACCCAAGAAAGAAATGAAACTCTTATCTTTGAAAAAATGGGGACCCACATGAACATATTAAGTCCAGTACACATCGTATACGTCACAAAACAGAGACTAAGGTCAAATCCAAAAGATCACTACCTAGAATTTTATTGCAAGCATGTCTGATACTTAAAATTCAAATTCAATTGTAAAACATTACATAAAGTTCTGTTTATAATAATTTTAAGAAGCGCTCCACACTGTGCAAGACAAGTCTGTATAGGAAGATTTGCACTAAACGTTAGTAGCATCAAAATGAATCATCATCTAAACCAACTAATAAATAAATCCAAACCGTCTTCTTTCATTGCATATTCAAGCACTGCAACATATTAAGTCTAGTACACATCGTATATCTCACAAACAGACCCCGAGGTCAAATTCAAAAGCTCACTACCTAGAACTTTATTGCAACCCTTAACAGGGAAATCTTGTACAATGGATTGTAAACATTTCAATTCCTACTATCAACTAAAACCCTAAGTGACTTCTTTCAAAGACATTAAAAAAAACAACCACAGTAAGGACCGCAAACACAGTGCAGTGAACAAAATTCAGTTTGGACAGAAATCCTCCTATTTCTGGCCCAAGCAGGATCGAAACTCCTGACACGTATGCTTGTAATGCCCATACATAAAGTTCCCACCAATCTACCACTACACCACAGACAAGATTTTACTGGATTAAAAAGCTAATAAACTAATGACGTGGGTAACTTGTAAGAAACCCTGGCCAGGTCTTTTGGGGTTAAGGAATCATGAATCATATGAAGCCTCCATTGACTCGAACAACCTGAGCATTAACCCACTCTCCTTCGTCACTCGCAAGGAAAGCAACCAGCGGAGCTATATCTTCCGCCTTCCCCAACCGCTCGATCGGGGCCAACTTGGATATCGTTTCGACCAGGGCCTCGCTCTTCCCAGCAAAGAACATATCGGTGGCAACAGGGCCTGGGGCCACACAATTTGCAGTAATCTTAGTGCCCCGAAGCTCCTGCGCAAGGATGCG
Organism: Picea engelmannii; assembly: GCA_009831015.1. Lineage (NCBI taxonomy): Eukaryota > Viridiplantae > Streptophyta > Pinopsida > Pinales > Pinaceae > Picea > Picea engelmannii. The sequence goes on along the minus strand of ML795074.1, from coordinate 196,444 downwards.
CGTCATCATCTCAACTGCCGCCTTACTGGCCGAGTAGGCGCCGTACCCTGGTCTCGACATTCCCAGCAAGGAGCTGCTTATGTTGATGATGCGATCACCGCCGCCGCGGACGACTCTGTTGGCGGCTTCTCTGCTACAAAGAAACGCTCCCTTGCAGTTCACTTGGAAAGTCTGGTCCCAGTCTTCCTCAGAGGTTTGGGCGAGGCGTGGATACGTGGGGTCCAACACTCCTGCACTGTGTACCAAGATGTGAACGGGCCCAAAAGTCTGCTCGGCTATGTCGAATAGCTGGGCGACCTGGGAAGGATTGGCGATGTCAGCCTTGCAGGCAATCGCCTTCACACCATCACCGGAAGAAGAGGAGTTATTATTGATGGTGGAAACCACCTCCTCTGCGGTGTGTTGTTTAGAGGAGTAATGGACGACCACTTTGGCTCCCTTCTCTGCCAAATGGATGGCTATATCCTTGCCGATCCC
>ML795074.1:174178-190708 GCA_009831015.1 Picea engelmannii | reverse complement strand
ATTCAAAATTTAAATTCAAGTGTAAACATTACTTAAAGTTCTGTTTATGATAATTTTAAGAAGTGCTCCAGACTCTGCAAGACATGTCTGATATTCAGAATTCAAATTCAAGTGTAAAACATTACTCAAAGTTCTGTTTATAACAATTTTAAGAAGCACTCCACACTGTGCATGACAAGTGTGTAGAGGAAGAGTTGCACTAAAAGTTAGTAGCATCAAAATGACTCATCATCTAAACCAACCAATAAACAAATCCAACCCCTGTTCTTTCATTGCATATTCAAGCACTGCAACATATTAAGTCCAGTACACATCGTATACCTCACAAAACAGAGACCAAGGTCAAATCCAAAAGCTCACTACCTAGAATTTTATTGCAGCCTTTCACAGGGAAATTTTAAGAAGTGCTCCAGATTCTGCAAGACATGCCTGATACCCAGAATTCAAATTCAAGTGTAAAACATTACATAAAGTTCTGTTTATAATAATTTTAAGAAGCGCTCCACACTGTGCAAGACGAGTCTGTATAGAAAGAGTTGCACTAAAAGTTAGTAGCATCAAAATGACTCATCATCTAAACCAACCAATAAACAAATCCAACCCCTGTTCTTTCATTGCATATTAAAGCACTGCAACATATTAAATCCAGTACATATTGTATACCTCACAAAACAGAGACCAAGCTCAAATTCAAAAGCTCACTACCTAGAATTTTATTGCAGCCCTTCACAGGGAAATTTTAAGAAGTGCTCCAGATTCTGCAAGAGATGTCTGATGCCCAGAATTCAAATTCAAGTGTAAAACACTACATAAAGTTCTGTTTATAATAATTTTAAGAAGCGCTCCACACTGTGCAAGACAAGTCTGTATAGGAAGATTTGGACTAAAAGTTAGTAGCATCAAAATGACTCATCATCTAAACCAACTAATAAACAAATCCAAACTCTGTTCTTTCATTGCATATTCAAGCACTGCAACATATTAAGTCCAGTACATATCGTATACCTCACAAAACAGAGCCCAAGGTCAAATTCAAAAGCTTACTACATAGAACTTTATTGCAACCCTTAACAGGGAAATCTTGTACATTGAGAATAGTACAATGGATTGTAAACATTTCCATTCCTACTATCAACTAAAACCCTAAGTGACTTCTTTCAAAGACATTAAAAAAAGCAACCACAGTAAAGACTGAAAACACAGTGCAGTAAACACCATCCAGTTTGGAAAGAAATCCTCCTATTTCTGGCCCAAGCAGGATCGAAACTCCTGACACGTATGCTTGTAATGCCCATACATAAAATTCCCACCAATCTTCCACTACACCACAGACAAGATTATACTGGATTAAAAAGTTAATAAACTAATGACGTGGGTAACTTGTAAAAAACCCTGGCCAGGTCTTTTGGGGTTAAGGAAACATGAATCATATCAAGCCTCCATTGACCCGAACAACCTGAGCATTAACCCACTCTCCTTCGTCGCTCGCAAGGAAAGCAACCAGCGGAGCTATATCTTCCGCCTTCCCCAACCGCTCGATCGGGGCCGACTTGGCTATCGTTTCGACCAGGGCCTCGCTCTTCCCAGCAAAGAACATATCGGTGGCAACAGGGCCTGGGGCCACACAATTTGCAGTAATCTTAGTGCCCCGAAGCTCCTGCGCAAGGATGCGCGTCATCATCTCCACTGCCGCCTTACTGGCCGAGTAAGCGCCGTACCCCGGTCTCGACATTCCCACCAAGGAGCTGCTTATGTTGATGATGCGACCACCACCGCCGCGGACAATTCTGTTGGCGGCTTCTCTGCTACAAAGAAACGCTCCCTTGCAGTTCACTTGGAAAGTCCAGTCCCAATCTTCCTCGGAGGTTTGGGCGAGGCGTGGATACTTGGCGTCCAACACTCCTGCACTGTGTACCAAGATGTGAACGGGTCCAAAAGTCTGCTCGGCTATGTCGAATAGCTGGGCGACCTGGGAAGGATTGGCGATGTCAGCCTTGCAGGCAATAGCCTTCACACCATCACCGGAAGAAGAGGAGTTATTATTGATGGTGGAAACCACCTCCTCTGCGGTGTGTTGTTTAGAGGAGTAATGGACGACCACTTTGGCTCCCTTCTCTGCCAAATGGATGGCTATATCCTTGCCGATCCCCCCGGACGCACCTGTCACGATGGCAACTCGCCCTTCTAAAGGCATTCCCATTCTTTTCTGCGTGGGCTGGCCCTTCAAAAACTGTAAAATTGGTCCCTGTATCTGACAGAGTGTTTCCAAATCTTTGAAATTACAAATCAAACAATGTATTGTGCAAGAACTACAAATCTATTTGTAACCTAATTCCTTTAAAAAAATTCCAAACAGTGATTTATGCCTTGTTTCTTAATCGAAGTGGGCCTCGAATTCCTACCTGCAAACAATGACATCATTGCTGGCGTGCAATTCGACTATATATATTGAGACTCAGCTAGCTTGCCCTCTGCTGCGGGTTGGAATTTCAAATCGATGTCACCCGTCATTTAGAATCAAATTAGTAAACGTTTTACGTTTTTGAATGCTGTTTGATGACGTGTTCGTTGGAGCATTGGCCGTATAACCGTTAAATTCCAGTCCCTCCAGCATTATTCATCAGTCAATTCTGTCCGGTTGTCAGGATTTTTTGGCGAGCTCTATCCACCATCCAAAATTTGATTTTAATATTTGTCTCATTAATATACATTTTGGAATTTTCTCGTAAACTTTTTGGTCAATAAAAGTGTCTAATTAATATAGATTTTGAAATTTATTCATAAATCTTTATTCAATAAAGAAATAATAAAAAAGAGATAAAAAAAAATTCGTGAAGTCGATTTGTTTGAGTCTCCTTCCTTGGACAAGGCCTTTCTTCATGCCTTGGCCATGAAGCGTAAAGTGGCTTCTCAAATCGTTCTTTTGTTGCTAGTCCTTCACATTCTGATAATTCCATGGTTTCCTTCACTTCCCCTTCCACACCTAAAAATGCGCCTTGGTGTACCTTTCATAAGACCAACTCACATGCATCTGCAGACTGTCGGGCACTTAATAAAATTCACACCAACCATACTCTATTTGCATAGGTCGCTCAACTAGATTCATTTGACCATCCTAAAGTAGTCTCTCTCGACAATTGATCCAGGGGGATATTGGTGGCTAGCCGCCTATTCCACTTGGACCCACACCATTGTTTCTTTCAGTTTTTCAATTTCCTTAATTGTAGCACAATTTACTATTTTTAGCAGTTTTTCGGGTCCTGAACTTCCGGAGCCGTTTTGAGGCCCTAAACGACATTTTTTGGGCATGAATGCTCTGGCGAAGATGAGTTTGTTCCAAATTCGATATTTGCTATTACTAGTGTAGTCCTTAGATAGATCTTTCTAATGATGTATCATGTGTGTCAAACGGAGATAGTATGCCAAAGTTACGACCCCGGGAAATTGATGTACCAATTTACCTCAACGGGGCCCATATTCTGGCGTTTCATCTCCTAGGGTTAGGTTTTTGGATGTTTAGGTTTTCCATTGTTTCTCAATAATATATAGGCCTTTGAGCCTCATTGTAACACAGAGTTCAGAGGTCAGTAGTCGCCACATCTCTTCTCAGAGATAAGCTACCAGTGCCTGAGCTATTTTATTTCCATTCTGTCTGTAAGCATATTTCAGTCATTTGTTGTTAATGAAATGAAGTTTTACTTCCGCTGCATCTTTGCGTTTATGTGTATTTTTGTATTTCATTGTGTTCCTGCATAAATCTAGATCAGCAGTATCAGAGCAGTCTGCTCTTTCTCGATCCTTCTTTGCATGTCCCTAACGAGGTCGGGGTATAAGGAGTTAGGGCTTGATCTGGTTGAACCGTTGCAAGATCAACCTTGCAAACCTCGACGTCCGCCCATGGGGGAAGAAAAGAAAGATGAGGGAGAAGGAGATCCTATCAAATTATTGCTCGAGGAGGTCCTCGAGAAACAAAGGAACACGATGATGGACAACTTTGCCCAGATCCTTCAATGGCTGCCCACTGGCAGTGCATCTACATCCAACAACCACTCTGGAGGCGCTACTCTTTTTAAGGTACAAGTAAAATTTGACATTCCCATATTTGAGGGCCAAATAGATGCAAATGTCGTTGATAGATGGTTGAATATGTTAGAAGGATATTTCTCGGTTCATGACTTTTTCAACCGAGAAAGGATTATTTTTGCACTCCTTAAAGACGCCCCCCATGTTAAGGATTGGTGGAAAACCTACTGGGAGAAACAGAGCGAGGGGGAACCCTCTCTGTTCTCGGTCGCACCCACTTGGAATTCTTTCCGAGACACCATCAAGGAACAATATTATCCCGTGGGGAGCTATGAGGACAAATACATACAATGGACTACGCTGCAGCAACAAAGGGACCAAGATGTGCATGAGCTGATGAATCTGTTCCATACCCTACGCACAAAGTTGGGTATCAAAGATTTGGAGAAACATTTGGTATTAAAGTACCGCAGTTGTCTTCATAGATACATTCAGGAGGAAATGGAGTTCCTCAACATTTCCTCGCTTGGTGCGGCATAACAATATGCTGCCAAGATTGAGCATAAGTTCAAACATAAGGAGCGAGACTTTGGGTCTGCAAATCAGAAGCAAGGGAAAGGTACCCCCAAACCATCGACAAAGGATCAAGCGAAGGCGGGGCGGCCCAGGACAACCCGCCAAAGCCGCAAGAAAAGAACAACATCACGAAGCCAAAAAAGGACACAGGGAAGTGGTGTGAGTTCCATAAGAGCTCCACTCACAACACAAGTGAGTGTCGAGCCAAGCAGTCACTGGTAGTTGAGTTGAAGGCTTCTGAATCGGATGCAGGCTCCGACTATGAATCAAAACACGACAAGGGAAATGACAGGGGGAAGCAGATTATCGATGCGAAGCCCAACGCCACCGTTGCGACCACGAACATCCAGAAGAAGGAACCAGAGGATCCAGAGGAGGCAGAGCGCCTCTTCCATTCCTAGATGTGGGTAGAGGTTTTCCCGTTGTAGTTCATTGTCAATAGCGAGAGCCAGAAGAACGTCATCTCAGTAGAGGTCGTGAAACGACTGGGCTTGCCGACCACAACAAACCCACAACCATACACCATTGGGTGGCTGCACCAAGGACGTGACCTCCACGTAAGCCAGCAATGCCACCTTCCCTACAACATGAAGCCCTTCACGGATGAGGTATTATGTGACATTTCTGCTTTTGATGTTTCTGATGTATTATTAGGCCAACCATACTTGTGGAAGCGACATGCTGTGTATGAGTCCAGGCCTCGTGTTGTTATTATTACTTTGAGCAATAAGTTGTACAGGATACCGGAAATCACACTGCCTACAACCATCTCTTTGGTTATTGCAAAACAATGTAATAAGCTCATTGCCAAAACCAGGAAATTTGTTTTCCTGATGATCCGCCCCCAAGGAAAGAAGAAGATTGTGGCCACAACATCCAAACAAGGCCCCTCTGCACGACAACAATAGATGGATAAGGTCGTGGAGGAGTACGAGGACATGTTCACCTCCCCCGCAGGGGTGCCTCTACACTGTCAGGTCAAGCACCCCATCGATCTGACTCCAGGTGTGTCGCTGCCCAATGGACCAATATATCGGTGCTCTGTTCTGGAGAATGATGAAATCAAGAGGCATATTCAGGAGCTGTTGCAGAAAGGTCACATCCAGCTGATTTCATCATCCTGTGGGAGCCTGATCGTGCTAGTGCAGAAGATGGATGGGACTTGGAGACTCTGCATTGACTATCGGGCACTAAACAAGATCACTGTTCAGAATAGGTACTCAATCCCACAGATCGATGACCTTCTGGACCAACTCAAGAGGGTGAAATATTTCAGCAAGATCAACTTGAAGTCTGGGTATCACCAAGTACCAATTGAACCCTCTGATGTGTGGAAGACTGCCTACAAATCCAAGGAGGGCATTTTCGAATGGCTGGTCATGCCTTTTGGGTTGACAAATGCCCCTGCAACCTTCATGAGACTAATGGACGACATCTTGGGACCATTCACGAACTCATTTGTAGTGGTGTACTTGGATGACATTCTGATCTTCAACTAGACTTGGGAAGAGCACCTCCACCACATCCGACAAGTCCTCCAAACACTGTGGCAAGACAAGTTGTGTGCCAATTTGGAGAAGTGCACTTTTGGCATGACCCAGGTTCAGTATCTAGGATACATCATTGATGAGCGAGGGGTGCATGTGGATCCATCCAAGATCCAAGTCATTCGGGATTGGCCAGCCCCAACCACCCTAATAGAGCTCCGTAGATTTTTGGGTCTTGCCAATTTCTACCGTAGGTTTGTGTTGGGATTCTCTCATATCACTTGGCCCTTGAGTCAAGTCACCAAGGGAGGAGCGAAAGAAAAATTCTTTTGGTATGAATCTCAACATAAGGTGTTCGACGATTTGAAACATCGCCTTTTCCCTGCACCAGTGCTCACATTACCATACTTGTAACAACCATTTGAGATAGAGACAGATGCCTCCGACTATGCTATTGGGGCAGTCCTTACTCAACAGGGGCATCCAGTGGCATATCACAGTGAGACACTTTCCAACATAGTCCAAAAGTATCCCACTTATGACAAAGAGATGTATTCCATTGTGCAGGCTTGCCAACAATGGAAGCATTATATTTTGGGAAAGGAAATGGTCATCCACACAGACCAATGACCCTTGTAGTTCATACAAACACAAGGGAAGTTGCAGAATGATCGCCATCAAAAGTGGTCCACATACCTGTAGCAGTTTCATTTGAACATTAAGTACAAGAAAGGAAGCACCAATAATGTTGCAGACTACCTTAGTTGACCCCCTATCATGGCGCTAACCACGGTGCTCAACTTTTCGGGTCCTGAACTTCCAGAGCTGTTTTGAGGCCCTAAACGACATATTTTGGGCATGGATGATGCGATTAATATGATTGTATTTCGAACTCAATATTCACTATCAACAGTGTAGTCTTCGGATAGATCTTTCTAATGATGTATCATGTGCGTCAAACAGAGATAGTATGCCAAAGTTACGACCCCGAGAAATTGATGTATCAATTTACCCCAATGGGGCCCATATTCTAGTGTTTCATCTCATAGGGTTAGGTTTTTGGATGTTTAGGGTTTTCTATTGTTTCTCAATAATATATAGGCCTTCAAGCCTCATTGTAACATAGAGTTCAGAGGCCAGTAACCGCCACATCTCTTCTCAGAGATAAGCTACCAGTGCCCGAGCTATTTTATTTCCATTCTGTCTGTAAGCATATTTCAGTCATTTGTTATTAATGAAATGAAGTTTTACTTTCGCTGCATCTCTGTGTTTATGTGTATTTATGTATTTCATAATGTTCTTGCATAAATCCGAATCAATAATCCTACTGAAATGGACCCTTCTCTGATCCTGATGACCACTAATGAATTCGATGTCTCTAATATACTTTTGTTCACACATAATTGTCATCTTAAGCATGAGTTGGTTACTCTCATCTTGGACAACGGAACCCAAAATAACCTTGTTTCCCAGAACTTGGTCACACGCTTGCACCTCCACACCACTCTGTATCCGGCACCAATAGGCCGATTTTTTACTTGGCATTCCCTACCAACAGACCCAACACACTATCTATCATGCTAAATCTTATCAATACCAATTTCAACATGAGGGTCATACCTATCTACTTACTCCTTCTTCTCTTAAATCCACCTAGCCTATTACTAACCACATGATCGTTAATTAAGTTAGTATGAACCAATGCGTCTCTTTGTGCTTAGTTCTCCCCATTAACCTAGACAACCAGAATAACCCTGTACCTCATGCCATGGATCTCCCGCTCCAAGAATTTGCACTTGTCTTCACACAACCCACGAAACTGTGCCCATCTCACTCTATTGAGCTCACACTTGATCTAATTCCTTGTGCTTCTTTTCCCAATGCCCTATCCTATCACATCACTCCCTAGGAGGCCACTAAGATGGAACACCCAGTTGGTCGACTTTTGAACTTAGGCCATATTCCACCTTCATCATCTCCATGTGTGTCGCCTGCCTTTTCTATCCCAAACAAAGATGATTCAGAAGGGTGCCTAGTGACCCCCTACCGTTCCCTTAATAAAGACAATGTCAAAACCTGTTACCCCCTACCCTGGATTGAGGAATTGTTGGAGCACTCACAATGGGATTATTCCTTCACAAGTATGCATTTGACAGTTGGCTACCGTCAAGTTTGCATGAATGAAACAAGTCATTTGGGTAAATGCGTGATCATTTATCTTGACGATATTTTGGTCTTTAGTAATTCTTGGGCAGAAAATCTTCAACACATTCGCAACATCCTCGAGCTACTGCGGGCACATACACTTCAGGGAAATAAATCTTATGTTGGACACTCATCAGTTTCACATTTGGATTCATACTAGACCCAACAAGGGGTCGATTAGATCCATCTTAGGTACATGTTTTGGCACAATGGCCAGTGCACTCCAATTCCCACGACCGCAAGAATTTTTTTTGAAAGGTTGGGCACCACTTTGCTCAGCTTCCACTTGCATCATGCTCTACACAGGTTCTCCATTTTCCAAATAGGAATCAACCCTTTGAGATTAAGAAGGATGCATTTCAGTTCGCTATTGGGGAAATATTTAAAAAGGGAGGTCATTCAATGAAATTCCATTTAGAGACCCTTGTTGCTTCTGGATCAACACATCAACAACAAGAACATCAATCAGTTCAATGTTTTATCCATATGTTGACTCAATGATATACTCAGGAAGTAGTTGCCTTACGAGCAACCCAAGATCATGTGAAACCAAGGCATGATAAGAAGCGCACACCATTGTTCTATCAGTTGGGAGATCACATATGGATCTTGTTGGACAAGTACCAATTCAAACACCAACACCATTTACATCACAATTTCTCTCATTTGTTGGCAGAAGCAAGGATGCTTCCGGATCTAAACAAGGAGGAATTGGGACACTAAGTAGTGTGCCCTGTTATCCCCATTTTGTGAATAACTAAGGAGATTATGTCTCAAGGCCCTCAGGTTGCATATGTGGAGTGTCGAGAGACTACATGACTAGAAATATCCTTTTGCACAGATAGAGACCCTTCTCACCACCACAGAGGTCATAGATTTTCAGATGGCATCCACCACACCAGTTGGCTTTCGAGAGGAAATGGGCCTTGCTCCATGAGGTACAAGTCATGTATTATGGTGAGTATCATTTCAATACTTGAGGAATTTGAGTATGTTGTATCTTAGACTGCTTTATATTTCATGACATATGCTTGGACTTTATGCCTTTTTCCCTGCTTCACCTTGGTGGTTGACATTGTTCCCTAGTAAGTGGTCTTCCTTGGGGATTGGTTTGCAACTAGGAACTCCCTTGAAGATCCATTGTACCATTCCCGACCATACTTACCACTTTCCATCACTCTTTCCCATTTGTTTCCTTATCTCTTGGGATTTTAGGGTGTATTGAGCCAAGAAGGGGTTGTCCCTCATTCTATCGAAGAAGGGGCTGAAGGCCCAGAGGCATTGTTGTTGGGTAAAAGATAAAATCCTATGTATAAACCTTCTAGATGCTTTTCCCAGGGATCACCCAAGAAAGTAATGAAATCTTTGAGAGGGATCTCTTGGAAACACTCCTTGGCCTAGGGAAAGACCTACCCAATAGGACACCTCGTCAACCCTCCCATATTCATGCTTGACAAGTCACATAATGTCTTTGAGCACTTAATTGTTTGACATGGTAATATTTGATGCACATGATTGGGTGGCTCATTTATTGACTTGATTTACTTATTATGAAACAATGACTTGAGATCCTTGGAGAGCGTGCTTATTTGTATTTGCAGGAACTAGTTGGTGGATAGTTTCGGAGGAACGCGCCTAGCTTGGGATTCCATGGGGCTTGAAGCCCACAGTTGGATGCCAAGGGCCTGCATGTCACATGAGAGAGATCAAACTTTGGTTTCCTAGAAGATGACTTGGATGACATAACCTATCCCCCACATGACAAGCATTTTTCCTATGAGAGGCAAAACATCACCTTTAGAGGCATGATGTCACCTAGGGGGGTTAGGGTTTGGTGGTGAGGTTGATATGAATTGGCACAAGGGTGTTTTGAGGGGTTTGAGGATTTGAACATGAAGTAAGTGACTTAGATGCTTGACATATGGCTTTGGGAAGCCTTTCTACACTCCTCCATCACCAACGACTTTCTCCTAATGCCAAAACGTCCCCTAAAGGGGGGACGTCTTTATAAACTAAGGTTTTCTTTGTGCAAAAAGTGAAATTAAAGTGAATTGTTTAATATTAATTTGTAAAAAGGGTCAAGATTAGTTTTGTTGACCCATAGTCTTTTGTTTTACCCTAAATTATGTGGACAAACTATCATAGTGACATTTTGTATAAATAAGAGATCATAAGATCTCATTTTAACATAACTCTCCCATCTTGGAGAAGTACTTGAACTAAAAATTTTGCTCTCTTTTGCTAGTTCTCTCTCTTTTTCTCTTGTTTATGGCTATTTAATATATTATTGGTTGATGGAAGTGATGTGATAGCCTTGGAATGATTTTCTCTAGCTTTTATGGTGGTTTCTCTTAGTTTTTTCCTTGAATTAGTATTCTTTTTCTACATTGTACTATCATTTATTGCTCAAGTCAAGGTTAATTTGCTAGAGATAGGTGGGAAGTATAAGTGAATGCACCCCCACCATAGTCTCCATCATTTTATGCTTACATGATATTGGTTTAACAAGGGTTTTCTAAGAGAAGTATAAGGGCATACACCCTCTTAGCTCAAACCCTAGCTAGAGATACTTGCCTTGGGGAGTAATAGGATTTAGACCCCCAAGGAGGTAGTATCTCTAGCTCTTTCTTTGTTTGACTCCATTAACCCATTGTTTAAGGAACTATTCATTGACTTGTTACATTGGAGAAATAAATTGTTTCCTTCGTAAACGTGAAATTTTCAAGTTTTATGATTACCTCTTTGGGAAAGTGCTCTTTGAACCTTTGGCTCTCTTGCCTCATTGAGGCGTCCCATTAAACCACTATTTATTGATGCTGTATTAAAACTAACCTACAACCATTAGGGATACTCTAACCCTAGCCTACTAACCCTAATTATCTCCTAAACTAACCCTAGACTAGGCCTAAAAATCTACCCTAACCTTCTACTAACCTAGGCACACTTATTGAGCTAACTAGGGGCTGATTTGATCAGATAAATTTTATGCAATAAGTCTTGGTTTTCTCCAGCCATAAAGCTGGTAATTTCACTACATAAACCCTAACACAAGTCATTCATAACTTGTGTTTTCACCATCAAAAGTTGCTAAGAATTTGTCAATTTATTCTACTTGCTTTAATACAATTTTTGAATGGTTTCTTTGCAAGTTTTAGTGGTTGATTTATCTATTGTCACAACAGGTTTGCTACAGCCATAAGGATGAAAAATACTTCTTCATACATATTTTATGAAAACCATAATCAATTGCTAAATCCTCATGCTATATATCGTGAAATTCTTTAGTGATTATCTACTTTTTTTCAAGCATATTTCATTTGACTTTGAGAAATATTTCTATCAGCTTTAGTAATTGTTTTACTGCTGATATATATTGTCATTTATTGCTGCAAATCAGGGACATCAAGCCTAGCTTGTTGATCCAATCAACATATTATACTGTATAGTGGTTTTCCTTGTGTCTCGGGAAGGTACCAACTTCTCAAAAATTCATCCAAAGATTTGGCAACCTCAAAACAACCTAAGACTCATTATCACCCTTCCTTTTCCATATAGAATATTTACCTCTAGGGGATTCACTCTTTTCTTTTCCGTTTCCCCCTTCCATTCCCCCTAGGGTCAATGGACTTGCCTCCCTAGAGTGACCTAGTCACTCTTGAAGAACGAGACCTATATCGAGGTGACATTGGGTATAGTGTCCTAAATTTGTCGCCACTTGGTGGTTGGATCACGATTTTTCCAACCTACAACTTGTGCGATAACATTTTAGTGCCACTGTTGGGGAGGATTTTGAATCCTCTTCAGAACCCTAACAACACTTTGACAAGCTATCTTGAAGCCTTTATCCCTTAGCTTTCTTGGAGACTCCACCCAAGGGGCGTTCCCTTTCCACCTTTCTTGATGAGTTCCTCTTGAAGCTCATCTAGTGACTCCACCTTCTTAGAACCCACTTTTCCCTTATCCTTTTCCATCCTTTCGTAAGCCTTGAGCTCCTCTAGAAACTCCATTAAGGTATTAACTTAACTAATGGAATGATGGCCTCATGGGACTTACCATGGTATTTACATAAGGTTTATCCCTCCTTTGATGTTCAGGATATTCCTGGATATCCAAACCATTTCCCAATGGAATGGAGGGTAAACTACCCCAAGTTTGACGGTGATCCAACTCTAGCAGTCACCCATGTTGTTAATTATATGAAGTATGCTTCAAGCCTAGATGTGCTACATGAGGATGTGCTAATGAAAATTTGTGTATCTTCACCGGAATCAAGTCAAAGGAATTTTCTTGCAAACTCATGTAATCTGAAGATCATCCCCTCTTCCACCAAGTTTATTGAAGAATTTCTCAAGCAGTATCGACCAACTACCCAAAATTAGAAAGATAATTTCCACGAGATAAAAGATATTATTTACAGAGAAGGTTTTCCTGTAGATGAGGATGAAGAAAGGCTTGAAGAAGATCCAGATGAGATGTATTATGAAGATAAAGTATCTTCCCCTCCACCTGATGAAGACATCCATACCTTTGCTTCTCCTACACATCAAGAAGAGGACATGATGAGTTATAATCCTTTTGAAAAATTTGATGTTGTTTCATTCCATGACTGTGGAAATGAAGAAAATTTCCAAAAGGATCTCAATGAAGGTCCTGTTGCAGAAGCCCTGAACAAGACATTGCTATCTGCTTTCCCTTTTGAAGAAAGTGAAGTTCTCTAGTCTTGTGAATAAGTAATCAAATCCTGTGATACAGATGGAATCAGGAAACAACCCCTAGATATTGTTGACGACGACATTGATGATTTCATACGTATTGGGAAGCACAGATGGGACATGATTTGTTACATTTTTTACGGAGATCTTGTCTACGACATTGAAGGTCACTCTCAGATAAAGGACACAAGCATCTTTTTAGAAGATTTATTTTTATAGCTGGATGGTCCATATATTTGGCAACCTGGTGATGATATGGTTACATATTTTTTCATCCCATTCAAGGATGACTTGTTGCATCATACTCAGAGTGATTTTCATTCATCCCTTGATGCATACCATTTGGAGGATGCATATTTATTCTATAGGAACTTTCAACCATTGTGCTCATATTTTGATAGACACCCAGTTGTGTCCAGCCCAACGCAGTCCAAGGTCCACACTACCAAACATAAGTACTTTCATGTTGAGACTTTGGGCAGGGATTCACAGACAAAGAAGAGATGTTTTCTAATTTCGAGGGATGAGTTATTCTCTAAGACTGTGACTTACCCCATTTCCTCTTGTTTGAGAAGTCATAGGGTTTTCTTGGGACCTATCGTCCTTTCTCAGCCATCAGGGAGTTGTGATTTTCTGAGTGAAGATGAATATGAGTCGTCGTATATATATGGTAGCCCTCTTCATAAATGGATTGATCATGCTTGTGGCTACACTTTCAGGTGGGATGATCAGGCTGATGGTTTCTTTTTCCAGTAGGATTTCCTCCCTCCCACCCATCTCCATGAGTTTTATTTCATGATCGATTATATGTGTGTTTATACTCATGATTATTATCTTCTTGACTTATCATTGTTATATTAGATGATTAATCACAGGGGGGGATACTTTGATGAGGTGACCAACTGGTTTCACTGGTTTTATGACTTCACCTGACATTACTCATCATCTGATCTTCAGGGCCCCAAGGCCCTAGTTAAGTGGTTGGGTCATTTTGATTTCTTGCATTTGCATCTTCATTTCTCATATTGGTTTAGATTCATTTCATTTTCATTTTTCTCTACTTGCATATTGATTTCATGTTTAGTTTAGAATTTTTTTACAAAATGTCAAAATGTTTCTTTTCTAGATTAGCTTTTAGTTTGTATTTTTATGGATAAAGGGTGATAACACTACCCTGGATTCTTTGATCCCTTTTTTCTTGAGTTTTTGTAGGCACATGTCTAATTGGAGATGTCACGGTTCGTATGCACTCAATGACGAGCACATGTCCCCAAATAGGAGCCAAATGTTTTCCCCATTTTGTGGATAACTAAGGATATTATGTCTTGAGGCCCTCATGTTGAAGATATGGAGTGCCAAGAGACTACATAACTAGCAATATCCTTTTGCACAGATGGAGACCCTTCTCACCACCATAGAGGTTGTATGTTTTTAGTTTGAATCCACCACACCAGATGGATTCATAGAGGCAGTGGGCCTTTCTCCATGAGGTACAAGTCAGGTATTATGGTGAGTATCATTTCAATACCTGAGGAATTTGAGTATGTTTTATATTACACTGCTTTAGATTTCATGACATTTGTTTGGACATTATGCCTTTTCCCCTCCTTCACCTTGGTGGTTGACATTGTGCCCTAGTAAGTGGTCTTCCTTAGGGATTAGTTTTTTGCTAGGAAATCCCTTGAAGAGCCATCATACCTTTCCTGACCATACTTACCGCTTTCCATCACTCTTTCACCACCATTTTCTTATCTCTTGGGATTTTAGGGTGTATTGACCCAAGAAGGGGTTGTCCCTCATTTTATGGGAAGAAGGGGATGAAGGACGAGAGGGATTGTTTTTGGGTAAAATACAAAATTCTATGTATAAACCTTCTAGATGCTTCGCCCAGGGATCACCCAAGAAATCAATGAAACACTTATCTTTGAGAAAAGGGGGACCCGCAAGAAATATGATTATGAATGCTTAAAATGTTTAGTTGGAGGATAGGATCTCTCATCACAAGCCGACCTATCATGTTCATGGATATCTAGTGGTATGACATTACCATCATCTGGTCACCGAACCAGGGTAATGGCTCTCATTTGCATGGTTGAGAGAAAGGGGGTCTCATAATGAGCCATCCTTGTAATTTCTGCTAGGTATTTGTGGGTGATACTGTCATTATCTGGACACCACGCCAGGGTAGTGGCATACAACTTGTCCTTAAATTTAAGAAAGAAACAAAGAATGGAAAAACAATGGGCTTGGAAAAATTGCATTGCAAACGAAGGTACTACACACTCTCTACAAAGGCACCCATGAATGATACACTACAACCCCTTGTATGTCATAAACCCCATGCCCATTGAGTCTTGACCCTAACCACCTCACCCACTTACATGGATTAGAGAGACATCTCTTGGAAACACTCCTTGACCTAGGGAAATATCTACCCAATATGACACCTCGTCAACCCTCCCATATTCAAGCTTGACAAGTCGCATAATGTCTTTGAGAACTTAATTGTTTGACATGGTAATCTTTGATGAACATGATTAGGTGGCTCATTTATTGACTTGATTTAATTATCACGATACTTTGACTTGATATCCTTGGAGGGTGTGCTTATTTGTCTTTGTGGGACCTAGTTGGTGGACAATTTTGGAGGAACGAGCCTAGCTTGTACTTCCATGGGGCTTGAAGCCCACAGGTGGATTCCAAGTGCCCTCATGCCATATGAGAGAGATAAAAATTTGGAGGCCTAGAAGATGACTTGGATGACATAACATATCCCCCACATGCCAATTTGTTTGTCTAGGAGAGGTAAAATGTCACCTTTAGAGGCATGACGTCACCTAGTGGGTTTAGGGTTTGGTGGTGAGGTTGATATGCATTAGCACAAGGAAATTTTGAGGGTTTTGAGTCTTTGACCATGAAGGAAGTGACTTAGATGCTTGACATGTGGCTTTGGGAAGCCTTTCTACACTCCTCCATCACCAACAACTTTCTCCTAATGCCAAAACGTCCCCTAAAGGGGAGACGTCTTTATAAACTATGGTTTTCTTTGTGCAAAAAGTGAAATTAAAGTGAATTGTTTAATATTACTTTGTAAAAAGGGGCAATATTAGGGTTGTTGACCCTTAGTATTGTGTTTTACCCTAAATTATGTGGACAAACTATCTTAGTGACATTTTGTATAAATAAGAGATCATAAGATCTCATTTTAACATAACTCTGCCATCTTGGAGAAGTGCTTGGACTGAAATTTTGCTCTATTTGGCTAGTTCTCTCTCTTGTGCTCTTGTTTATGGCTATTTTTTGGATCATTGGTTGATGGAAGTGATGCTCTAGCCTTGGAAGGCGTTTCTCTAGCTTTTATGGTGGGTTGTCTTAGTTTTTTCTTTGAATTGGTAAGCTTTTTATACATTGTGCTATCATTTGTTGCTCAAGTCAAGGTTAATTTGATAGAGATAGGTGGGAAGTATAAGGGCATACACCCCTACCATATTCTCCATCATTTTATGCTTATATTCTACTGGTTTAAC
>ML795074.1:153439-169998 GCA_009831015.1 Picea engelmannii | reverse complement strand
TCTTTGAACTTCTCCATAGCTGCAACGTTCTACGGTTCCTTCTCTTCTCCTTCTGTAAACTCTGGCTTCACGATCTTTCCTTTCACAATGTCCAACACTTTATTCTTAGCAAGGATGAGGTCAATCCTTGTCTTCCATGCTCTAAAGTTAGAAGCTCTATCTAACTTGTTCTCAGACTTCATAGAATTCGTCATGGCTTGCTTGACTTGGTCAAACCCTAGATTTGACCGAAAATCCAAACTTTACGTCTTGGCCTTTTGAGAGTACCAAGAGATGCACTGGGCTAGGGCACACTGATCTATCCAGAGATTAGGTCAATATCGTCACTTAAGGTGCCTCGATAAGAGGTTTAGGGTTTCTGCAACTACTTCTGCTGGTAACCCTAGCTGCAGTTCTTTTGGAAGCTGCTCCTGCTAGTAACCCTAGCGACAGTTCCTCAACGAGCTCAATATGTAGTGGCTATGTTTTCCTTCCAGCGTTTTAGGCTTACTGAAGGGGTGTGGGCCCATAACCTGTTAGAATATATAAGATGGTGTGCTCGTTTTACCATTGATGATACCCTCGTCACCCAACCACAAGCCGAAGCCTCCCTCCGAGCACCTTAACCTTGACTGAGAATTCCTCCGGAAGCAAACCCTAGGCTAGATAGCCAAACAAAGGATATCACATCTCTCCCCAAGGATAGCGCAACACAAAAGACTGATTAGATAGTCCCAAACCCTAGCCAAGAGAAATCCAAGCCAATACTGAAACTAGTTGTTGCTGCAGCTGCACCTGCAACCCTCCTCCAAACCTGCGCACCAACTGGGAAACTGCAATTCTGAGATGCTGTCAAATGAGAACTGGTGCCCTGTATTTATAGTAATCCTTCCAGTTTGTTGGGGCCGACTTCTCCTTCTGGGTATGTGTCTGTTCAGTATATTATTATTAATTCTGGCCGACTTCTTCTCTTGGAGGATAATAGCCTAATATAAATTTTCTTCTTGAGCCGACAAGGCTTATAGGGTTATTAGCCAACTCATTAGGGTTTCTCTTGCTTCTCGGAGTCTTCTGTTCTCGTCAGGTTCACACGTGGGGGTAAATACCTCCCGCAATTACCATAATATTAACAAAGTGTTCTTTGAGCCTTTGGTTCCCTTGCCTCATTGAGGCGTCCCCTTTCAACCATAATTTCTTTATGTTGTAGTAAAACTAACCGACAACCATTAGGGTTTCTCTAACCCTAGCCTACTAACCCTAATTAACTCCTAAACTAACCCTAGACTAGGCCTAAAATCTGCCCTAACCTTCTACTAACCTAGGCACACTTATTGAGCTAACTAGGGGATGATTTGATTGGATAAATTTTCTGCAATAAGTCGTTGTTTGCTATATCCATAAGGCTGGTAATTTCACTGCAGAAACCATAACACAAGTCATTCATAACTTGTGTTTTCACCATCAAAAGTTGCTAAGAATTTGCCAATTTATTCTACTTGCTTTAATAGAATTTTTGAGTGGCTTCTTTGAAAGTTTTAGTGGCTGATTTTTCTGCTACCACAACAAGTTTTCTACATCCATAAGGATGAAAAATACTTCTGCATACATATTTTATGACAACCATAATCAATTTCTAAATTCTCATGCTATAGATCATGAAATTCTTTGGTGATTATCTACTTTGTTTCAAGCATATTTCATTTGATTTTGAGCAATCTTTCTAGGAGATTTAGTACTTGTTTTATTGCCGATATTTACTATCATTTATTGCTCCAAATCAGGGACAAAAATCGTAGCTTGCTGATCCAACTAACATATTATATTGCATAGTGGTTTTCCTTGTGTCTCGGACAGGTACCAACTTCTCGACAATTCATCCAAGGCTTTGGAAACCTCAAAACAACCTAAGACTCATTATCACCCTTCCTTTTCCATCTAGAATATTGACCTCTAGGGGATCGACTCTATTCTTTTCTGTTTCCCCCTTCCATTCCCTCTAGGGTCACCGAGATCACCTCCCTAGAGTGACCTAGTCACCCTTGAAGCACGAGAACTATATCGAGGTGACATTGGGTATAGTGTCCTAAATTTTTCTCCACTTGGTGGTTGGATTGATATTTTCCCAACCTACAACTTGTGCGATAACATTTTGGCGCCGCTACCGGGGAGGATTTTGAATCCTCTCCGGAACCCTAACGACACTTTGACAAACTATCATGAAGCCTTTATCCCTTAGCTTTCCTGACAAATCTACCCAAGGGATGTTCCCTTTCCACCTTTCTCGATAAGATCCTCTTGAATCTCATTTCATGACTCCACCTTCCCAGAACCCACTTTTCCCTTATCATTTTCCATCCTTTGGTAAGCCTTGAGCTCATATGGCAACTCCATTGAGGTATTACCCTAAGAAATGCAACCATGGCATCATGGGACTTACCATGGTATTTCCTAGATATCCAAACCATTTCCCAATGGAATGGAGGGTAAATTGCCCCAAGTTTGACGCTAATCCAACTCTAGCAGTCACCCATGTTGTCAATTATATGGAGTATTCTTGAAGCCTAGATGTGCTACGTGAGGATGTGCCAATGAATTTTTTTGTATCTTCACTAAAATCAAGTAAAAGTAATTTGCTTGCACACTCATGTAATCCGAAGAGCATCCCCTCTTCTACCAAGCTTATTGAATAATTTCTCAAGCACTATCGACCAACTACCCAGAATTTACAAGATATTTTCCAAGATCTCATAGATAGTCTTTGCAGAGAAGGTTTTCCTATAGATGAGGATGAAGAAAGGATTGAAGAAGATCTGGATGAGATGTATGATGAAGATGAATTATCTTCCCTTCCAACTGATGAAGACATCCATACCTATGCTTCTCTTGCACATAAAGAAGAAGACTTGATGAGTTATAATCCTTTTGAAAATTTTGATGATGTTTTATTCCATGACTGTGGAAATGAAGAAAATTTCCAAAAGGATCTCGATGAAGTTCCTCTTGCAGAAGGCTTGAACGAGACATTGTTATCTGCTTTCCCTTTTGAGGAAAGTGAAGTTCTCCAATCTCGTGAAGAAGTAATCAACTCCTATGATACAAATGAAATCATGGAACAACCCACAAATATTTTTGTTACATTTTTTACGGAGATCTTGTCTACGACATTGAAGCCCACTCTCAAATAAAGGAAACAAGCATCTTTTCAGAGGATTTATTTTTACAGCTAGATGGTCCATATATTTGGAATCCTAATGATGATATGGTTAAATATTTGTTCAACCCATACGAGGATGACTTGTCGCATCATACTCAGAGTTATTTTCATCCATCCCTTGATGCATACCCTTTTGAGGATGCAGAGTTGTTCTACAAGGAATTTCAGCCATTGTGTTGAGATTTTGATAGACACTAGGTTGTGGCCAGCCCAAGGCAGTCCGAGGTCCACACTACCAAACATAAGTACTTTCATGTTGGGACTTTGGGAAGGGATTTGAAGAAAAAGAAGAGATGTTTCCTAAGTCTGAAGGATGAGTTACTCTCTATGGTTGAGCCTTACCCCATCTCCTCTTGTTTTGGAAGTCATAGGATTTTCTTGGGATCTCTTGTCCTTTTTTAGCCTTCATGGAGTAATGATTTTCTGAGTGAAGATAAAGACGAGCCATCGTCTATATATGGTATCCCTCTTCAGATATGGATTGATCATGCTTGTGGCTACACTTTTAGGCAACATGATCAGGCTCATGGTTTCTTTTGCTAGTAGGATTTCCTCCCTCCTACCCATGTCCATGAGTTTTATTTCATGATCGATTATATGTGTGTTTATACTCATGATTATTATGAGATTGAATTATCTTTTTTGTATTACACGATTAAGAACAGGGGGGATACTTTGATGAGGTGACCAACTGGTTGCACTGGTTGTATGATTTCACCTGACATTACTCATCACCTGATCTTTAGGGACCCAAGGCCCCAGGTAAGTAGGGAGGTCATTTTGATTTCTTGCATTTGCATCTTGATTTCTCATATTAGTTTAGATGCATTTCATTTTCATTTTTCTCTGCTTTCATATTGATTTCATGTTTAGTTTAGATTTTTTTATTTTAAATATCAAAATTTTTCTTTTCTAGATTAGCTTTTAGTTTGGATATTTAATGGATAAAGGGTGATAGCACCACCCTAGATGATTTGATACCTTTTTCTTGAGTTTTGGTAGGAACAAGTCCACCAGAAGATGTTGTGGTTCTCATGCACTCTAGGAAGAGTACATGTCCCCAAGTAGGAGCCAGATGTTATCCCCATTTTGTGGATAACTAAGGAGATTATGTCTCGAGGCCCTTAGGTTGCATATATGGAGTGTCAAGAGACTACATGACTGACAATATCCTTTTGCACAAATGGAGACCCTTCTCACCACCACAAAGGTCGTAGATTTTCAAATGGAACCTGCCACACCAACTGGCTTTTGAGAGGCAGTTGGCCTTGCTCCATGAGGTACAAGTCAAGTATTATGGTGAGTATCATTTCAATACTTGATACATTTGAGTATGTTGTATCTTAGACTGCTTTAGATTTCATGACATATGCTTGGACATTATGCCTTTTTCCTTGCTTCACCTTGGTGGTTGACATTGTGCCCTAGTAAGTGGTCTTCCTTAGGGATTGGTTTGCTACTAGGAACTCCCTTGAAGATCCATTGTACCATTCCTGCCCATACTTACCAATTTCCATCACTCTTTCCCCCCCATTTCCTTATCTCTTGGTATTTTAGGGTGTATTGACCCAAGAAGGGGTTGTCCCTCATTTAATGGGAAGAAGGGTCTGAAGTCCCAGAGGGATTGTTGTTGGGTAAAATATAAAAGCCTATGTATAAACATTCTAGATGCTTCACCCACGGATCACCCAAGAAAGAAATGAAACTCTTATCTTTGAAAAAAGGGGGACCCACATGAAGATATTAAGTCCATTACACATCGTATACCTCACAAAACAGAGACTAAGGTCAAATCCAAAAGCTCACTACCTAGAATTTTATTGCAAGAAGTGATCCAGACTCTGCAAGACATGTCTGATACTCAGAATTCAAATTCAATTGTAAAGTTTTGTTTATAAAGTTTTGTTTATAATAATTTTAAGAAGCGCTCCACACTGTGCAAGACAAGTCTGTATAGGAAGATTTGCACTAAAAGTTAGTAGCATCAAAATGACTCATCATCTAAACCAACTAATAAAAAAATCCAAACCATGTTCTTTCATTGCATATTCAAGCACTGCAACATATTAAGTCCAGTACGCATTGTATATCTCACAAACAGATCCCAAGGTCAAATTCAAAAGCTCACTACCTAGAACTTTATTGCAACCCTTAACAGGGAAATATTGTACAATGGATTGTAAACATTTCAATTCCTACTATCAACTAAAACCCTAAGTGACTTCTTTCAAAGACATTAAAAAAAACAACCACAGTAAGGACCGCAAACACAGTGTAGTGAACAAAATTCAGTTTGGACATAAATCCTCCTATTTCTGGCCCAAGCAGGATTGAAACTCCTGACATGTATGCTTGTAATGCCCATACATAAAATTCCCACCAATCTACCACTACACCACAGACAAGATTTTACTGGATTAAAAAGCTAATAAACTAATGACGTGGGTAACTTGTAAAAAACCCTGGCCAGGTCTTTTGGGGTTAAGGAATCATGAATCATATGAAGCCTCCATTGACCCGAACAACCTAAGCATTAAACCACTCTCCTTCGTCGCTCGCAAGGAAAGCAACCAACGAAGCTATATCTTCCACCTTCCCCAACCGCTTGATCGTGGCCAATTTGGATATCGTTTCGACCAGGGCCTCACTCTTCCCAGCAAAGAACATATTGGTGGCAACAGGGCCTGGGGCCACACAATTTGCAGTAATCTTACTGCCTGAAGCTCCTGGGCAAGGATGTGCGTCATCATCTCAACTGCCGCCTTATTGGCCGAGTAGGCGCCGTACCCTGGTCTCGACATTCCCACCAAGGAGTTGCGTATGTTGATGATGCGACCACCGCCAACACAGACGACTCTGTTGGCGGCTTCTCTGCTACAAAGAAACTCTCGCTTGCAGTTCACTTGAAAAGTCTGGTCCCAGTCTTCCTCGGAGGTTTGGGCGAGGCGTGGATACCTGGGGTCCAACACTCCTGCACTGTGTACCAAGATGTGAACGGGTCCAAAAGTCTGCTCGGCTATGTCGAATAGTTGGGCGATCTGAGAAGGATTGGCGATGTCAGCCTTGCAGGCAATAGCCTTCACACCATCATCGGAAGAAGAGGAGTTATTATTGATGGTGGAAACCACCTCCTCTGCGGTGTGTTGTTTAGAGGAGTAATGGACGACCACTTTGGCTCCCTTCTCTGCCAAATGGATGGCTATATCCTTGCCGAACCCCTCGGACGCACCTGTCACGATGGCAACTCACCCTTCTAAAGGCATTCCCATTCTTTTCTCCTCTTCCTCGGTGTGGGCTGTCCCAACCTGGAAATCTGAAACCTTGATTCACCGATAATTACACTTTTCTATGATCGAAATTACAAATGTAACAATATATTGTTAAAAAACTGTAAAATTGGTCCCTGTATCTAACAGAGTGTTTCCAAATCTTTGGAATTACAAATCAAACAATGTAATGTGCAAGAACAACAAATCTATTTATCACCTCATTCCTTTAAAAAAATTCCAAACAGTGATTTATGCCTTGTTTCTTAATCGAAGTGGGCCTCGAATTCTTACCTGCAAACAATGGCATCATTGCTGGCGTGCAATTCGACTATATATATTGAGACTCAGCTTGCCCGCTGCTGCCGGTTGGAATTTCAAATCGATATCACCCGTCATTTAGAATCAAATTCTAAATGACGGCTTTGTTGAAGCGTTGGCCGTATAATCGTTAAATTCCAGTGCTTGCAGCATTAGTCATCAGTCAATTCTGTCCGGTTGTCAGGTTGTTTTTGGCGAGATGTATCAACCATCCAAAAATTGATTTTAATATTCTGTCTCATTAATATACATTTTGGAATTTTCTTTGTAAACCTTTTAGTCAATAAAAGTGTCTAATTAATATACATTTTGAAATTTATTCATAAACCTTTATTCGATAAAGAAATAATAAAAAAGAGATCAAAATTTTGTCGTGAAGTCGATTTGTTTGAGTCTCCTTCCTTGGACAAGGCCTTTCTTCGGGCCTTGGCCATGGAGCGTAAAGTGGCTTCTCAAATCCGCTCTCCCCCAACTCTATATGGTCCTTCTGCTGCTAGTCCTTCACATACTGATCATTTCATGGTTTCCCTTGCTTCCCCTTCCACACCTAGAAATGCACCCTGGTGTACCTTTCATAAGACCACCTCACATGCATCTATAGACTGTGGGGCACTTAATAAAATTCACATCAACCATACTCTATTAGCATAAGTCGCTCAACTAGATTTCTTTGACCATCCTAAAGTAGTCTCTCTCGACATTTGATCCAGGTGGATATTGGTGGCCAACCACCTATTCCACTTGGACCCACACCATTGTTTCTTTCAGTTTTTCAGTTTCCTTAATTGTAGCACAATTTACTATTTTTAGCAGTTTTTTGGGTCCTGAACTTCCGAAGCCGTTTTGAGGCCCTAAACAACATTTTTTTGGCATGAATGATTTGGCGAAGATGAGTCTATTCCAAACTTGATATTCGGTATTAGCAATGTAGTCATCAGATAGACCTTTCTAATGATGTATCATGTGTGTCAAACGGAGATAATATGCCAAAGTTACGACGCTGGGAAATTGATGTACCAATTTACCCCAACGGGACCCATATTCTGGCGTTTCATCTCCTAGGGTTAGGTTTTTGGATGTTTAGGGTTTTCTATTGTTTCTTAATAATATATAGGCCTTCGAGCCTCATTGTAACACAGAGTTCAGAGGCCAGTAGCTGCCACATCTCTTCTCAGAGATAAACTACCAGCGCCTGACCTATTTTATTTCCATTCTGTCTGTAAGCATATTTCAGTCATTTGTTGTTAATGAAATGAAGTTTTACTTCCACTGCATCTCTGCGTTTATGTGTATTTTTGTATTTCATTGTGTTCCTGCATAAATCTGGATCAGTGGTACCAGAGCAGTTTGTTCTTTCTCGATCCTTCTTTGCATGTCCCCAACAAGGTCGAGGTATAAGGATTTAGGGCTCGATCTGGTTGAACCGTTGCAAGATCAGCCTTGCAAAACCCGACGTCCGCCCATGGGGGAAGAAAAGAAATATGAGGGAGAAGGATATCATATCAAATTATTGCTCGAGGATTCCCTCGAGAAACAAAGGAACACAATGATGGACAACTTTGCCCAGATCCTTCAACGACTGCCCACTGGCAGCGCATCTACATCCAACAACCACTTTGGAGGTTCTACTCCTTTTAAGGTACAAGTAAACTTTGACATTCCCATATTTGAGGGCCAAATAGATGTAGATGTTGTTGATAGATGGTTGAATCTGTTAGAAGGATATTTCTTGGTTCATGACTTTTTCGACCGAGAAAGGATTATTTTTGCACTCCTTAAAGCCACACCCCATGTCAAGGACTGGTGGGAAACCTACTGGGAGAAATAGAGCGAGGGTGAACCCTCTCTGTTCTCGGTCGCACCCACTTGGAATTCTTTCTGAGATTCCATCAAGGAACAATATTATCCCTTGGGGAGCTATGAGGACAAATACATACAATGGACTACGCTGCGGCAGCAAAGGGACCAAGATGTGCATGAGCTGACGAATCTGTTTCATACCCTATGCACAAAGTTGGGTATCAAAGATTCGGAGAAACATTTGGTATTAAAGTACCGCAGTTGTCTTCATAGATACATTTAGGAGGAAATGGAGTTCCTCGACATCTTCTCGCTTGGTGTGGCATACCGGTATGCTGCCAAGATTGAGCAGAGTTCAAACAGAAGTAGCGAGACTTTGGGTCTGCAAATCAGAAGCAAGGGAAAGGTACCCCCAAACTATCGAACAAAGGATCAAGCCAAGGTGGGGTGGCCCAGGACAACCCGCCAAAGTCGCAAGCAAAGAACAACATCACAAAGACAAAAAAGGACATGGGGAAGTGGTGCGAGTTCCATAAGAGCTCCACTCACAACACAAGTGGGTGTCGGGCCAAGAAGTCACTGGTAGCTGAGTTGAAGGCTTCTGAATCAGGTGTAGGCTCTGACTCTGAATCAGAACCTGACAAGGGGAATGACAGGGGGAAGCAGATTATCGATGCAGAGCCCAATGCCACCATTGCCACCACGAAGATCCAGAAGAAGGAACTAGAAGATCTAGAGGAGGCGGAGTGCCTCTTCCATTCCCAGATGTGGGTAAAGGTTTCCCCGTTGCAGTTCATTGTTGACAGCGGGAGCCAGAAGAACCTCATCTCAGTATAGGTCATGAAATGACTGGGCTTGCCGGCCACAACACACCCACAACCATACACCATCGGGTGGCTGCACCAAGGACGAGACCTCCACGTAAGCCAACAATGTCGCCTTCCCTACAACATCAAGCCCATCACAGATGAGGTATTATGTGACATTGCTCCTCCTGATGTTTCTGATGTATTATTAGGCCAACCATACTTGTGGAAGTGACATGCTATGTATGAGTCCAGGCCTCATGATGTTATTATTACTTTGAGAAATAAGTTGTACAGGATACCAGAAATCGCACCGCCTACAACCATCTCTTTGCTTACTGCAAAATAATGCAGTAAGCTCATTGCCAAAACCAGGAAATTTGTTTTCTTGATGATCCTCCCCCAGGGAAAGAAGAAGACTATGGCCACGACCTCCAAACAGGGCCCCTCTGCACAACAACAATAGATGGATAAGGTTCTGGAGGAGTACGAGGACATCTTCACCTCCCCCGTAGGGGTGCCTCTACTCTGTCAGGTCAAGCACCCCATCGATCTAACCCCAGGTGTGTCGCTTCCCAATGACCAATCTATCGATGCTATGTTATGGAGGATGACAAAATCAAGAGGCAGATTTAGGAGTTGTTGCAGAAAGGTCACATCCAGCTGAGTTCATCACTTTGTGGGAGCCCAATCGTGCTGGTGCAGAAGAAGGATGGGACTTGGAGACTCTGCATTGACTATTAGGCACTGAACAAGATCACTGTCTGGAATAGGTACCCGATCCCACAGATCGATGACCTTCTGGACCAACTCAAGGGGTGAAATATTTCAGCAAGATCGACTTGAAGTCTGGGTTTCAATAGGTACCAATGGAACCCTTTGATGTGTGGAAGACTACCTTCAAATCCAAGGAGGGCCTTTTCAAATGGCTGGTCATGCCTTTCAGGTTGAAGAATGCCCCTGCAACCTTCATGAGACTAATGGACGACATCTTGGGACCATTCACCAACTCATTTGTAGTGGTTTACTTGGATGACATTTTGGTCTTTAGCCAGACTTGGGAAGAGAACCTCCACCATATCCGACAAGTCCTCCAAACACCGTGGCACCACAAGTTGTGTGCCAATTTGGAGAAGTGCACTTTTGGCATGACCCAGGTTCAGTATCTGAGATACATCATTGATGAGCGGGTGGTGCATGTGGATCCATCCAAGATCCAATTCATTCGGGATTGGCCAGCCCCAACCACCCTAATAGATCTCCGTAGCTTTTTGGGTCTTGCCAATTTATAACGCAGGTTTGTGTTGGGATTCTCTCATATCACTTGGCCCTTGAGTCAAGTCACCAAGAGACGAGAGAAAGAAAAATTCTTTTGGTCTGAATCTCAACAGAAGGCGTTCGACGATTTGAATCATTGCCTCTGCCCTGCACTAGTGCTCACATTACCATACTTGTAACAACCATTTGAGATAGAGACAGATGCCTCCGACTATGCTATTGGGGCAGACCTTACTCAACAGGGGCATCCAGTGGCATATTACAGTGAGACACTTTCCGACATAGTCCGGAAGTATCCCACTTATGATAAAGAGATGTATTCCATTGTGCAGGCTTGCCGACAATGGAAGCATTATATTTTGGGAAAGGAAACGGTCATCCACACAGACCACCGACCCTTGTAGTTCATACAAACACAAGGAAAGTTGCAGAACGATCACCATCAAAAGTGGTCCACATACCTGCAGCAGTTTCATTTGAACATTAAGTACAAGAAAGGAAGCACCAATAATGTTGCAGACTGCCTCAGCCGACCCCCTATCATGGCGCTAACCACAATGCTCAACTCTTGTGGGCACGATACTTTTGATTGGCCGCTTCTCTAGAAAAGCAATCCAGAATTCAGACACACATACAATACGCTCTTGGAGGGTAAGAAAGTTCCTAATTTTCACCTCGAGGATGCCCTGCTATGTCACCTAGGACATATTTGTGCTCCTTCAAGCGAGCATCCCAAGATGATTTGGGAGGTGCACTACAATCGAGTCGCTAGGCATTTCGGAGTCGAGAAAAACGTGGCAGTACTGCAAAAGTATTTCTATTGGCTGAACCTTTGACAGGATGTCGAGAAGTACATCAAGTCCTACACTTCTTGTGCCATTGCCAAACTGACCATCAAGAAGTAAGGCCTCTATACTCTGCTGCCTACCCCTAGTCGACCTTGGGAATCCATCTCCATGGATTACATGTCGGTCCTTCCTTCTACTAAGCATGGCAATGACTGTGTTTTTGTGGTCATCGACAGATTCTTGAAGATGTCCATTATGATGGCCTGCAAGAAGAATATCACAGCAGACACCACTGCTAAACTCTTCTTTGAACGAGTGTGGGTACACTTTGGGATCCCACAGTATATCATCTCAGATAGGGACAACAGGTTCCTCAGTACATTTTGGTCCAGCCTCTGGTCGATGCTGGACACCAAGCTCACCAAGTCCACATCTTTCCATCCAAAAACTGATGGCCAGACAAAGGTCGTCAACCGGATGATTGTACACATTATGTGCATGTACAACTCAAAGCATCCACGCACATGGGATGAGAGCCTCCCCTATGTACAATACAACTACAACCGGGCTCTCTATAGCTCAACCAGCAACAACCCCTTTCAAGTGGGCTTGGGATTCCAGCCACTATGTCCCATTGATGTAGCCATGCCATTTGCGGCCACTCAGGCAAATTCAACCCATGTCTAGTCTAAGTCTAACAAGGAAAACAACTTCATTGAGGGCATTCAACACATCTTCCAACATGTTCATGACATCTTGGACAAAGCCAATGCTAAGTACAAGCAGCGACATGATCAACATCGAGTGCCACACAACTTCCAAGTGGGAGACAAAGTGTGGCTACATCTACAAAAGGATCACCTCGCTGGACCCTACCACGAGTTTCGACCGCTCCGATATGGGCCATACACCATCACCAAGGTTGTAGGGGACAATGCCTTTGAGCTTAGTATTCCACCATTCCTTGGACTGCACCCAATGTTCAATGTGGACCACCTCGGACCCTACTTTCCACCTCTACTGGACACATACGACATGGCAGAACAACTCAAACCAACATATTTAAACCCAGATTGCATGGAACAAGCCACAACTGATCGGATTATGAAAACATAGATAAAGAACACCCGCCAATAGAGGATCCAACTATATCGATTTGTCAAAGCAGGCCAACTCTTTCTCCAGGGCAAGTGGCTCACCGAGGACCAAGTTCAACAGAAGTTTCCTCATCTCATGGAGGAACTCAATGCAATGGGGAACATTGCTTCCTAAGGGGGGAGGAATGATCTAGGTGGATATTGGTGGCCAACCACCTATTCCACTTGGACCCACACCATTGTTTCTTTTAGTTTTTCAGTTTCCTTAATTGTAGCACAATTTACTATTTTTAGCAGTTTTTCGGGTCCTGAACTTCCAGAGCCGTTTTGAGGCCCTAAACGACATTTTTTGGGCATGAATGCTCCGACAAATATGTGTATGATCCAGACCTGATATTCACTATAAGTATTGTAGTCCTCGGATATATCTTTCTAATGATGTATCATGTGCGTCAAACGAAGATAGTATGCCAAAGTTACGACCCCGGGAAATTGATGTACCAATTTACCCCAACGGGGCCCACATTCTGGCATTTCATCTCCTAGGGTTAGGTTTTTGGATGTTTAGGGTTTTCCATTGTTTCTCAATAATATATAGGCCTTCGAGCCTCATTGTAACACAGATTTCAGAGGCCAGTAGCCGCCACATCACTTCTCAGAGATAAACTACCAATGCCCGAGCTATTTTATTTCCATTCTGTCTGTAAGCATATTTTAGTCATTTGTTGTTAATGAAATGAAGTTTTACTTCCACTGCATCTTTGTGTATATGTGTATTTTTGTATTTCATTGTGTTCCTACATAAATCCGGATAAATAATCCTACTGAAGTTGACCCTTCTTTGATCCTGATGACCACTATTGAACTCGATGTCTCTAATATACTTTTGTTCACACATAATTGTTAGCTTAAGCATGAGTTGTCTACTCTCATCTTGGACAACGGAACCCAAAAGAACCTTGTTTCCCAGAACTTGGTCACACGCCTGCACCTCCCCACCACTCTGTATCTGGCACCAATAGGCCGATTTGTTACTTGGCATTCCCTACCAATAGGCCCGACACACTATCTATCATGCTAAATCTTATCAATACCACTTTCAACATGAGGGTCATACCTATCTACTTACTCCTTCTTCTCTTAAATACACCTAGCCTATTACTGACCACATGATCGTTAATTAAGTTAGTATGAACCAATGCATCTTTTTGTGCTTAGTTCTCCCCATTAACCTAGACAACCAGAATAACCCTGTACCTCTTGCCATGGATCTCCCGCTCCAACCATTTACATTTGTCTTCACACAACCCATGAAACTGCACCCATCTTACTCTATTGAGCTCACACTTGATCTAATTCCTTGTGCTTATTTTCCCAATTCCCTATCCTATCACATCACTCCCTGGGAGGCCACTAAGATGGAACACCCAGTTGGTCGACTTTTGAACTTAGGCCATATTCCACCTTCATCATCTCCATGTGTGTCGCCCGCCTTTTCTATCCCAAACAAAGATGATTCAGAAGGGTGCCTAGTGACCCCCTACCGTGCCCTTAATAAAGCCAATGTCAAAACTTGTTACCCCCTACCCTGGATTGAGGAATTGTTGGAGCACTCATAATGGGATTATTCCTTCACAAATATGCATTTGACAGTTGGATACCGTCAAGTTCGCATGAATGAAGCAAGTCATTTGGGTAAATGCATGATCATTTATCTTGACGATATTTTGGTCTTTAGTAATTCTTGGGCAGAACATCTTCAACACATTCGCAACATCCTCGAGCTACTGCGGGCACATACACTTCAGGGAAATAAATCCTATGTTGGACACTCATCAGTTTCACATTTGGACTCATACTGGACCCAACAAGGGGTCGATTAGATCCATATCGAGTACATGGTTTGGCACAATGGCCAGTGCACTCCAATTCCCACGACTGCAAGAATGTTTTTTGAAAGGTTGGGCACCACTTCGCTCAACTTCCGCTTGCATCATGCTCTACACGGGTTCTCCATTTTCCAGATAGGAATCAACCCTTTGAGATTAAGAAGGATGCATTTCAGTTCGCTATTGGGGAAATATTTAAACAGGGAGGTCATTCGATGAAATTCCATTTAGAGACCCTTGTTGCTTCTGGATCAACACATCAACAACAAGAACATCAATCAGTTCAATGTTTTATCCATATGTTGACTCAATGATATACTCAAGAAGTAGTTGCCTTACGAGCAACCAAAGATTGTGTGAAATTGAGGCATGATAAGAAGCACACACCATTGTTCTATCAGTTGGGAGATCGCATATGGATCTTGTTGGACAAGTACCAATTCAAACACCAACATCATTTAAATCGCAATTTCCCTCATTTGTTGGCAGAAGCAAGGACGCTTCCAGATCTAAACAAGGAGGAATTGGGACACTAAGAAGTGCACCCTGTTATCCCCATTTTGTGAATAACTAAGGAGATTATGTCTCAAGGCCCTCAGGTTGCAGATATGGAGTGTCGAGAGACTACATGACTAGCAATATCCTTTTGCATAGATAGAGACCCTTCTCACCACCATAGAGGTCATAGATTTTTAGATTGCATCCACCACACCAGTTGGCTTTCAAGAGGAAATGGGCCTTGATCCATGAGGTACAAGTCATGTATTATGGTGAGTATCATTTCAATACTTGAGGCATTTGAGTCTGTTGTATCTTAGACTACTTTATATTTCATGACATCTGCTTGGACATTATGCCTTTTTCCCTGCTTCACCTTGGTGGTTGACATTGTTCCCTAGTAAGTGGTCTTCCTTGGGGATTGGTTTGCAACTAGGAACTCCCTTGAAGATCCATTGTACCATTCCCGACCATACTTACCACTTTCCATCACTCTTTCCCCTTTGTTTCCTTATCTCTTGGGATTTTAGGGTGTATTGAGCCAAGAAGGGGTTGTCCCTCATTCTATGGAAGAAGGGGCTGAAGGCACAGAGGGATTGTTTTTGGGTAAAAGATAAAATCCTATGTATAAACCTTCTAGATTCTTCTCCCTGTTAATATTATGGTAGCTTCGGGAGGTATTTAGCCCCACGTGTGAACCTGACGAGAATAGAAGACTCTGGGAAGCAAGAGAAACCCTAATGAGTTGGCTAATAACCCTAGAAGCCTTGTCGGCTCAAGAAGATAATTTATATTATGCTATTAGCCTCCAAGAGAAGAAGTCGGCTAGAAATAATAATAATATACTGAACAGACACATACCCAGAAGGAGAAGTCGGCCCCAACAAAACAGACAGGAATACTATAAATACAGGGCGCCAGTTCTCATTTGCAGCATCTCAGAATTGCAGTTTCTCAGTTGGTGCGCACTGTAGTTGCAGTCTGGTGCGCAGGTTTTGGAGGAGGGTTGCAGGTGTAGGTGCAGTAGCAGCTAGTTTCAATATTGGATTGGATATATATTGGATAGGGTTTGGAACATCTGATCAGTATTTTTTGATGCGCTATCCTTGGGGATTGATGTGCTACTCTTTGTTTGGCTATCTAGCCTATGGTTTGCTTCCGGAGGAATTCTCAGTCAAGGTTAAGGTGCTTGGAGGGAGGCTTCAGCCTATGGTTGGGTGACGAAGGTATTGTCAATGGTAAAACGAGCACACCATATTCTATATTCTAACAGGTTATGGGCCCACACCCCTTCAGTCAGCCGAAAACGCTATAAGGAAACATAACTGCTAGATATTGATCTCGTTGAGATACTGCCGCTAGGGTTACTAGCAGGAGCAGTTTCCAAAAGCACTACAGCTAGGGTTACCAACAGTAGCAGTTGCAGAAACCCTAAACCTCTTGTCGAGGCACCTTAAGTGACGAGATTGACCTAATCTCTAGATAGATCAGTGCGCCCTAGCCCAACGCATCTCCTGGTACTCTCAGAAGGCCAAGACGTGAAGTTTGGATTTTTGGTCAAATCTAGGGTTTGACCAAGTCAAGCAAGCCATGACGAACTCTATGAAGTCTGAGAACAAGCTA
>ML795074.1:138419-150448 GCA_009831015.1 Picea engelmannii | reverse complement strand
CAGGACAGTCATTCCTTAGGGCAGACTCATTCCCTCCAGGTTACACTTTGTTTAGTGTCGGAGGAATGGCCCAGGGTAAGGAATGGTCCAAACATTTCTTGAGGGTAGACTCATTCTCTCCAGGTTACACTTTGTTTAGTGTCAGAGGAATGGCCCAGGGTGAGAAATGGTCCAGGCTCAGAAATTAGAAATAATCCTTCTTCCTTGGTTGAGAAGAATGGTGCAGATAGCCTATTGTTGATATTCTATATTGAGGGCAGACATTCTTTCATATCTCACAGACGTGAGTGAAATATTGGCCCAGATGATTATTGTTGATATTCTATAATGAGGGCAGACACTCTTTCAGATCTCACAGACGTGAGTGAAAGATTGGCCCAGATGATTCAATTTTTATCATAACATTATTTATATGCAGATGAAGACTACTGTGGTGGCAGACATTCTTTCGGATCTCACAGACGTGAGTGAAAGATTGGCCCAGATGATACAATTTTTATCATACCATTGTTTCTATGAAGGATGCTCTCAGATGTTTTTTATGAAGACTATATGACAGTAGATGAGGACTACTGTGGTGGATATATATTCCACTGTTTGCAACCTTACGTTGTTGATCAAGTACTTGTGTGTTACTTGATGTGGTAGTTAACCACTAGACTGTAGTTATGTACTACTATGAATAGACACAGGTGTGTTCTATCCTTGTTCTAATTGCCTTGAAGACTATCAATAGATTATTGGAGATGATGATCATTCAGATGAATGATGAACAAAGATTTTCCAGACGGAAAATAGTTCAGAACCTTTTACTCCTCTTGTATCACTCTATGGTGAGAGTAACTTATCCAACATCATATCTAACTACTCAGATGAAGTATGGTTTCGAGAGATGATGCAGCTGATGATGATGGTGATGTTCATGATCTAGTCATGAAATAGTCTAGATGACTATATTGATGCTACCAGGTAAATGGTATATTTTGTGCTCAAGTCCATTACCTGTAAATATCTCTCTAGCTAGGAGGGAGTGTTAATATTATGGTAGATGCGGGAGGTATTTACCCCCACGTGTGAACCTGCCGAGAATAGAAGACTCCGGGAAGCAAGCGAAACCCTAATGAGTTGGCTAATAACCCTAGAATCCTTTTCGGATCAAGAAGATAATTTATATTAGGCTATTAGCCTCCAAGAGAAGAAGTCAGCCAGGAATAATAATAATATACTGAACAGACACATACCCAGAAGGAGAAGTCGGCCCCAACAAAACTGGCACGATTACTATAAATACAGGGCGCTAGTTCTCATTTGCAGCATCTCAGAATTGCAGTTTCCTAGTTGGTGCGCACTGCAGTTGCAGTCTGGTGCGCAGGTTTTGGAGGAGGGTTGCAGGTGCAGCTGCAGCAGCAACTAGTTTCAATATTGGCTTGGATATCTCTTGGCTAGGGTTTGTAACATCTGATCAGTCTTTTGTGATGCGCTATCCTTGGGGATTGATGTGCTACTCTTTCCTTGGCTATATAGCCTATGGTTTTCTTCCAGAAGAATTCTCAGTCAAGGTTAAGGTGCTCGGAGGGAGGCTTCAGCCTATGGTTGGGTGACGAAGGTATCGTCAATGGTAAAACAAGCACACCATCTTCTATATTCTAACACTCCCATGGATCACCAAAGAAATTAATGAAATATTTGAGAGGGGTCTCTTAGAAACACTCTTTGTCCTAGGGAAATATCTACCCAATAGGACACCTCGTCAACCCTCCCATATTCAATCTTGACAAGTCACATAATGTCTTTGAGAACTTAATTGTTTGACATGGTAATATTTGATGCACATTCTTAGGTGGCTCATTTATTGACTTGATTTACTTATCATGACACATTGACTTGAGATCCTTGGAGAGCGTCCTTATTTGTCTTTGTAGGACCTAGTTGGTGGATAGTTTTGGATGAATGAGCCTAGCTTGGGCTTCCATGGGGCTTGAATCCCATAGGTTGATGCCAAGGGCCTGCATGTCACATGAGAGAGATAAAACTTTGGTGTCCTAGAATATGACTTGGATGACATAACCTATCCCCCACATGACAAACATTTTTCCTATGAGAGGCAAAACATCACCTTTAGAGGCATGACGTCACCTAGGGGGGTTAGGGTTTGGTGGTGTGGTTGATATGAATTGTCACAAGGGCGTTTTGAGGGGTTTGAGGATTTGAACATGAATTAAGTGACTTAGATGCTTGAAATGTGTCTTTGGGAAGCCTTTCTACACTCCTCCATCACCAACGACTTTCTCCTAAAGCCAAAACGTCCCCTAAAGGGGAGACATCTTTATAAACTAAGGTTTTCTTTGTGCAAAAAGTGAAATTAAAGTGAATTGTTTAATATTAATTTGTAAAAAGGGTCAAGATTAGGTTTTTTGACCCATATTCTTGTGTCTTACCCTAAATTACGTGGACAAACTATCTTAGTGACATTTTGTATAAATAAGAGATCATAAGATCTCATTTTAACATAACTCTCCCATCTTGGAGAAGTACTTGGACTGAATTTTTTTCTCTCTTTTGCTAGTTCTCTCTCTTTTTCTCTTGTTTATGGCTATTTAATATATTATTGGTTGATGGAAGTGATGTGATAGCCATTGAATTATTTTCTCTAGCTTTTATGGTGGTTTCTCTTAGTTTTTTCCTTGAATTGGTATTCTTTTTCTACATTTTACTATCATTTGTTGCTCAAGTCAAGGTTAATTTGATAGAGCTAGGTGGGAAGTATAAGTGAATGCACCCCCACCATAGTCTCCATCATTTTATGCTTATATGATATTGGTTTAACAAGGGTTTTCTAAGAGAAGTATAAGGGCATACACCCTCTTAGCTCAAACCCTAGCTAGAGATACTTGCCTTGGGGAGTAATAGGATTTACACCCGCAAGGAGGTAGTATCTCTAGAAATTTCTTTGTTTAGCTCCATTAACCCATCGTTTAAGGAACTATTCATTGACTTGTTGCATTGGAGAAATAAATTGTTGCCTTCGTAAACGTGAAATTTTCAAGTTTTATGATTACCTCATTGGAAAAGTGTTCTTTGAGCCTTTGGCTCTCTTGCCTCATTGAGGCATCCCATTAAACCACTATTTCTTGCTTATGTAGTAAAACTAACCTACAACCATTAGGGATACTCTAACCCTAGCCTACTAACCCTAATTATCTCCTAAACTAACCCTAGACTAGGCCTAAAAATCTGCGCTAACCTTCTACTAACCTAGGCACACTTATTGAGCTAACTAGGGGATGATTTGATCAGATAAATTTTATGCAATAAGTCTTGGTTTTCCCCAGCCATAAGGCTGGTAATTTCACTACAGAAACCCTAACACAAGTCATTCATAACTTGTGTTTTCACCATCAAAAGTTGCTAAGAATTTGTCAATTTATTCTACTTGCTTTAATACAATTTTTGAGTGGTTTCTTTGCAAGTTTTAGTGGTTGATTTCTCTGTTGCCACAACAGGTTTGCTACATCCATAAGGGTGATAAATAATTATTCATACATCTTTTTATGAAAACCATAATCAATTGCTAAATCCTCATGCTATATATCGTGAAATTCTTTAGTGATTATCTACTTTTTTTCAAGCATATTTCATTTGACTTTGAGAAATATTTCTAGTAGCTTTAGTAATTGTTTTACTGCTGATATATATTGTCATTTATTTCTGCAAATCAGGGACATCAAGCCCAGATTGTTGATCCAATTAACATATTATACTGCATAGTGGTTTTCCTTGTGTCTCGGGCAGCTACCAACTTCTCAAAAATTCATCCAAGGATTTGGCAACCTCAAAACAACCTAAGACTCATTATAACCCTTCCTTTTCCATATAGAATATTTACCTCTAGGGGATTCACTCTTTTCTTTTCCGTTTCCCCCTTCCATTCCCCCTAGGGTCACCCGACTCACCTCCCTAGAGTGACCTAGTCACTCTTGAAGCATGAGACCTATATCAACGTGACATTGGGTATATTGTCCTAAATTTGTCGCCACTTGGTGGTTGGATCATGATTTTCCCAACCTACAACTTGTGCGATAACATTTTGGTGCCGTTGTCGGGGAGGATTTTGAATCCTCTTCAGAACCCTAACAACACTTTGACAAGCTATCTTGAAGCCTTTATCCTTTATCTTTCTTGGAGACTCCACCCAAGGGGCATTCCCTTTCCACCTTTCTTGATGAGATCCTCTTGAAGCTCATCTAGAGACTCCACCTTCTTAGAACCCACTTTTCCCTTATCCTTTTCCATCCTTTTGTAAGCCTTGAGCTCCTCTAGAAACTCCATTGAGGTATTAACTTAACTAATGGAACGATGGCCTCATGGGACTTACCATGGTATTTACATAAGGTTTATCCCTCCTTTGATGTTCATGATATTCCTGGATATCCAAACCATTTCCCAACAGAATGGAGGGTAAACTACCCCAAGTTTGACGGTGATACAACTCTAGCAGTCACCCATGTTGTTAATTATATGAAGTATGCTTCAAGCCTAGATGTGCTACATGAGGAAGTGCTAATGAAAATTTGTGTATCTTCACCAGAATCAAGTCAAAGGAATTTTATTGCAAACTCATGTAATCTGAAGATCATCCCCTCTTCCACCAAGCTTATTGAAGAATTTCTCAAGCACTATCGACCAACTACCCAAAATTTGCAAGATACTTTCCATGAGATAAAACATATTATTTGCAGAGAAGGTTTTCCTATAGATGAGGATAAAGAAAGGATTGAAGAAGATCCAGATGAGATGTATGATGAAGATGAAGTATCTTCTCCTTCACCTGATGAAGACATCCATACCTTTGCTTCTCCTACACATCAAGAAGAGGACATGATGAGTTATAATCCTTTTACAAAATTTGATGTTGTTTCATTCCATGACTGTGGAAATGAAGAAAATTTCCAAAAGGATCTCAATGAAGGTCCTGTTGCAGAAGCCCTGAACGAGACATTGTTATCTGCTTTCCCTTTTGAAGAAAGTGAAGTTCTCTAGTCTTGTGAATAAGTAATAAACTGCTATGATACAGATGGAATCATGAAACAACCCCTACATATTGTTGACGACGACATTGATGATTTCAAACGTATTGGGAAGCATAGATGGGACATGATTTGTTACATTTTTTACGGATATCCTGTCTACGACATTGAAGGCCACTCTCAGATAAAGGACACAAGCATCTTTTTAGAAGATTTATTTTTATAGTTGGATGGTGCATATATTTGGCAACCTGGTGATGATATGGTTACACATTTTTTCATCCCATTCAAGGATGACTTGTTGCATCATACTCAGAGTGATTTTCATTAATCCCTTGATGCATACCGTTTTGAGGATGCATAGTTCTTCTATAGGAACTTTCAACTATTTTTCTCATATTTTGATAGACACCAAGTTGTGGCCAGCCCAACGCAGTCCAAGGTCCACACTACCAAACATAAGTACTTTCATGTTGAGACTTTGGGCAGGGAATCACAGACAAAGAAGATACGTTTTCTAATTCCGAGGGATGAGTTATTCTCTAAGACTGTGCCTTACCCCATTTCCTCTTGTTTGGGAAGTCATAGGGTTTTCTTGGGACCTATCGTCTTTTCTTAGCCTTCAGGGAGTAGTGATTTTATGAGTGAAGATGAATATGATTCGTCGTATATATATGGTAGCCCTCTTCATAAATGGATTGATCATGCTTGTGGCTACACTTTCAGGCAGGATGATCAGGCTGTTGGTTTCTTTTTCTAGCATGATTTCCTCCTTCCCACCCATCTCCATGAGTTTTATTTCATGATCGATTATATGTGTGTTTATACTCATGATTATTATGTTCTTGACTTATCATTGTTGTATTAGATGATTAATCATAGGGGGGGATGCTTTGATGAGGTGACCAGCTGGTTTCACTGGTTGTATGACTTCACCTGACATTACTGATCATCTGATCTTTAGGGCCCCAAGGCCCTAGTTAAGTGGTTAGGTCATTTGGATTTCTTTCATTTGCATCTTCATTTCTCATATTGGTTTAGATGCATTTCATTTTCATTTTTCTCTACTTGCATATTGATTTCATGTTTAGTTTAGAATTTTTTTACAAAATGTCAAAAATTTTCTTTTCTAGATTAGCTTTTAGTTTGTATTTTTATCAATAAAGGGTGATAAGACTACCCTAGCTTCTTTGATCCCTTTTTCTTGAGTTTTGGCAGGCACATGTCTAATTGGAGATGTCGCGGTTTGCATGCACTCTACGACGAGCACATGTCCCCAAATAGGAGCCAAATGTTATTCCCATTTTGTGGATAACTAAGGATATTATGTCTCGAGGCCCTCATGTTGAAGATATGGAGTGCCAAGAGACTCCATAACTAGCAATATCCTTTTGCACAGATGGAGACCCTTCTCACCACCATAGAGGTTGTATGTTTTCAATTGGCATCCACCACACCAGATCGATTTAGAGAGGCAGTGGGCCTTGCTCCATGAGGTACAAGTCAGGTATTATGGTGAGTATCATTTCAATACCTGAGGAATTTGAGTATGTTTTATATTAGACTGCTTTAGATTTCATGACATTTGTTTGGACATTATGCCTTTTTCCCTCCTTTCACCTTGGTGGTTGACATTGTTCCCTAGTAAGTGGTCTTCGTTAGGGAATGGTTTTTTGCTAGGAAATCCCTTGAATAGCCATCGTACCTTTCCCGACCATACTTACCACTTTCCATCACTCTTTCCCCCCCATTTCTTTATCTCTTGGGATTTTAGGGTGTATTGACCCAAGAAGGGGTTGTCCCTCATTTTAGGGGAAGAAGGGGATGAAGGCCGAGAGGGATTGTTGTTGGGTGAAATACAAAAGCCTATGTATAAACCTTCTAGATGCTTCACCCAGGGATCACCCAAGAAATCAATGAAACACTTTTCTTTGAGAAAAGGGGGACCCACAAGAAATATGATTATGAATGCTTAAAAAGGTTAGTTGGAGGATAGGATCTCTCATCACAAGCTGACCTATCATGTTCATGGATATCTAGTGGTATGACATTACAATCATCTGGTCACCGAGCTAGGGTAATGGCTCTCATTTGCATGGCTGAGAGAAAGGGGGTCTCATAACGAGACATCCTTCTAATCTCCGCTAGGTATTTGTGGGTGATACCGTCATTATCTGGACACCACGCTAGGGTAGTGGCCTACAACTTGTCCTTAAATTTAAGA
This sequence comes from Picea engelmannii, assembly GCA_009831015.1. Classification (NCBI taxonomy): domain Eukaryota; kingdom Viridiplantae; phylum Streptophyta; class Pinopsida; order Pinales; family Pinaceae; genus Picea; species Picea engelmannii. The sequence goes on along the minus strand of ML795074.1, from coordinate 143,197 downwards.
AAGAAACAACGAGTGGAAAAATAATGGGCTTGGAAAAATTGCATTTCAGATGAAGGTACTACACACCCTCTACAAAGGCACCCATGAATGATACAGTACAACCCCTTGTATTTCATAAACCCCATGCCCATTGAGTCTTGACCCTAACCACCTCACCCACTTTACATGGATTAGAGAGATATCTCTTGGAAACACTCCTTGACCTAGGGAAATATCTACCCAATATGACACCTCGTCAACCCTCCCATATTCAAGCTTGACAAGTCGCATAATGTGTTTGAGAACTTAATTGTTTGACATGGTAATATTTGATGCACATGTTTAGGTGGCTCATTTATTGACTTGATTTAATTATCACGATACTTTGACTTGATATCCTTGGACGGTGTGCTTATTTGTCTTTGTGGGACCTAGTTGGTGGACAATTTTGGAGGAATGAGACTAGCTTGGAATTCCATGGGGCTTGAAGCCCACAGGTGGATTCCAAGGGCCCGCATGCCAGATGAAAGAGATTAAAATTTGGAGGCCTAGAAGATGACTTGGATGGCATAACATATCCCCCACATGCCAACTTTTTTGTCTAGGAGAGGAGTGGATTCTTTGAAAGTTTTAGTGGCTGATTTATCTGCTATCACAACAAGTTTTCTACAGCCATAAGGATGAAAAATACTTCTGCATTCATATTTTATGACAACCATAATCAATTGCTAAATTCTCATGCTATAGATCATGAAATTCTCTAGTGATTATCTACTTTGTTTCAAGCATATTTCATTTGACTTTGAACAATCTTTCTAACAACTTTAGTACTTCTTTTATTGACGATATTTACTATCATTTATTGCTGCAAATCCAGGACAAAAATCCTAGCTTGTTGATCCAACTAGCATATTATATTACATAGTGGTTTTCCTTATGTCTCGGGAAGGTACCAACTTCTCGACAATTCATCCAAGGCTTTGGAAACCTCAAAACAACCTAAGACTCATTATCACCCTTCCTTTTCCATCTAGAATATTGACCTCTAGGGGCTTCACTCTTTTCTTTTCTGTTTCCCCCTTCCATTCCCTCTAGGGTCACCGAGATCACCTCCCTAGAGTGACCTAGTCACCCTTGAAGCACGAGACCTATATCAAGATGACATTGGGTATAGTGTCCTAAATTTTTCTCCACCTTGTGGTTGGATCGAGATTTTCCCAACCTACAACTTGTGCGATAACATTTTGGCGCTGCTACCGGGGAGGATTTTGAATCCTCTCCGGAACCCTAACGACACTTTGACAAGCTATCATGAAGCCTTTATCCCTTAGATTTCCTGACAACTGCACCCAAGGGATGTTCCCTTTCCACCTTTCTTGATAAGATGCTCTTGAAGCTCATTTGGCGACTCCTCCTTCCCATATCCCACTTTTCCCTTATCATTTTCCATCCTTTGGTAAGCCTTGAGCTCATCTGGCAACTCCATTGAGGTATTACCCTAAGAAATGCAACCATGGCATCACGGGACTTACCATGGTATTTCCTAGATATCCAAACCATTTCCCAATGGAATGGAGGGTAAATTGCCCCAAGTTTGACGCTAATCCAACTCTAGCAGTCACCCATGTTGTCAATTATATGGAGTATTCTTGAAGCCTAGATGTGCTACATGAGGATGTGCCAATGAAATTTTTTGTATCTTCACTGGAATCAAGTAAAAGGAATTTGCTTGCACACTCATGTATTCCAAAGAGCATCCCCTCTTCTACCAAGATTATTGAATAATTTCTCAAGCACTATCGGCCAACTACCCAGAATTTACAAGATACTTTCCAAGATCTCATAGATAGTCTTTGCAGAGAATGTTTTCCTATAGATGAGGATGAATAAAGGATTGAAGAAGATCTGGATGAGATGTATGATGAAGATGAATTATCTTCCCTTCCACCTGATGAAGACATCCATACGTATTCTTCTCCTGCACATCAAGAAGAGGACTTGATGAGTTATAATCCTTTTGAAAACTTTGATGATGTTTTATTCCATGACTGTGGAAATGAAGAAAATTTCCAAAAGCATCTCGATGAAGTTCCTCTTGCAGAAGGCTTGAACGAGACATTGTTATCTACTTTCCCTTTTGAATAAAGTGAAGTTCTCCAATCTTGTGAAGAAGTAATCAACTCCTATGATACAAATGAAATCATGGAACAACACACAATTATTGTTGTTACATTTTTTACGGAGATCTTGTCTACGACATTGAAGGCCACTCTCAAATAAAGGACACAAGCATCTTTTCAAAGGATTTATTTTTACAGCTGGATGGTCCATATATTTGGTAGCCTAGTGATGATATGGTTAAACATTTGTTCAAACCATATGAGGATGACTTGTCGCATCATACTCAGAGTTATTTTCATCCATCCCTTGATGCATACCCTTTTGAGGATGCAGATTTGTTCTACAAGGAATTTCAGCCATTGTGTTGAGATTTTTATAGACACCAGGTTGTGGCTAGCCCAAGGCAGTCCGAGGTCCACACTACCAAATATAAGTACTTTCATGTTGGGACTTTGGGAAGGTATTTGAAGAAAAACAAGAGATGTTTCCTAAGTCTGAAGGATGAGTTACTCTCTAAGGTTGTGACTTACCCCATTTCCTCTTGTTTTGGAAGTCATAGGGTTTTCTTGGGATCTCTTGTCCTTTCTCATCCTTCATGGAGTAATGATTTTATGAGTGAAGATAAAGATGAGTCGTCGTCTATATATGGTATCCCTCTTCAGATATGGATTGATCATACTTGTGGCTACACTTTTAGGCAGCATGATCAAGCTCATGGTTTCTTTTTCTAGCAGGATTTCCTCGCTCCTACCCATGTCCATGAGTTTTATTTCATGATCGATTATATGTGTGTTTATACTCATGATTATTATGTGATTGAATTATCTTTTTTGTATTACACGATTAAGAACAGGGGAGATACTTTGATGAGGTGACCAACTCGTTGCACTGGTTGTATGACTTCACCTGACATTACTCATCACATGATCTTCAGGGTCCCAAGGCCCCAGGTAAGTAGGGAGGTCATTTTGATTTCTTGCATTTGCATCTTGATTGCTCATATTAGTTTAGATGCATTTCATTTTCATTTTTCTCTACTTTCATATTGATTTCATGTTTAGTTTATATTCATTTTTTTAAATATCAATTTTTTTTTTCTAGATTATCGTTTAGTTTGGATTTTTAATGGATAAAGGGTGATAGCACCACCTTAGATGATTTGATCCCTTTTTCTTGAGTTTTGGCAGGAACAGGTCTACCAGAAGATGTTGTGGTTCTCATGCATTCTAGGAAGAGTACATGTCCCCAAGTAGGAGCCAGATGTTATCCCCATTTTGTGGATAACTAAGGAGAGTATGTCTCGAGGCCCTTAGGTTGCATATATGGAGTGCTGAGAGACTACATGACTGGAAATATCTTTTTGCACAAATGGAGACCCTTCTCACCACCACAAAGGTCGTATATTTTCAGATGGAACCCGCCACACTAGCTGGATTTCGAGAGGCAGTGGGCCTTGCTCCATGAGGTACAAGTCAAGTATTATGGTGAGTATCATTTCAATACTTGAGGTATTTGAGTATGTTGTATCTTAGACTGCTTTAGATTTCATGACATATGCTTGGACATTATGCCTTTTCCTTGCTTCACCTTGGTGCTTAACATTGTGCCATAGTAAGTGGTCTTCCTTAGGGATTGGTTTGCTACTAGGAACTCCCTTGAAGATCCATCATACCATTCCCACCCATACTTACCACTTTCCATCACTCTTTTTCCCCTATTTTCTTATCTCTTGGTATTTTAGGGTGTATTGACCCAAGAAGGGGTTGTCCCTCATTTAATGGGAAGAAGAGTCTGAAGTCCCAGAGGGATTGCTGTTGGGTAAAATATAAAATCCTATGTATAAACATTCTATATGCTTCACCCAGGGATCACCCAAGAAACAAATGAAACTCTTATCTTTGAAAAAAGGGGGACCCACATGAAATATCATTATGAATGCTTAAAAAGGTTAGTTGGAGGATAAAATGTCTCATCAGGAGTCAATGTATCATGTTCAGGGATATCAAGTGGTATGACATTACCGTCATCTAGACACCAATCTAGGGTAATGGCTCTCAGTTGCATGACTGAGAGAAAGGGTGTCTCATAACGAGCCAACATTCTCATTTCTGCTAGGTATTTGTGGGTGACACTGTCATTATCTGGACACCACTCCAGGACAATAGCCTTCAACTTGTCCTTAAATTTATGAAAGAAACAAAGAATGGAAAAATAACAGGCTTGGAAAAATTGCATTGAAAACGAGGGTACCACACACCCTCTACAAAGGCACCCATGAATGAGACACTACAACCCCTAGTATGTCATAAACCCCTTGTATGTGTGCATTCCTAAAGCGTGTGCATTATTAGGAAAAAAATAACGTGCATGCATTCTTGTTAATACAAGGTAAATCTCTCTCTATCTCTCTACCCCCTTATCCCTCCCTCCCTTTATATTCCTATTAAGAACCAAACATCAATATAGCATAGAAAAACCTCAGGAAAAGTACTCAACGCCTTGAAAAAGAGATAATTTCAGATAATAAGCCTCTTTAAGGGGGCAACCTCCTTTTACCCCACTTAAATGTTCAAGTACAAGATGATTCAAAATGAAAATGTCTCCTTGGTATATGTAGGAGACTAGGAGGTATAATTACAACTAATGGCCTAAAGCCGACATAAATAAAATAACATTAC
>ML795074.1:104899-130838 GCA_009831015.1 Picea engelmannii | reverse complement strand
CTCTCTCTCCTTGCTTCCCTATCTGATCCAAAATGGATCCAAGAAGGCAAAAATTTCAAATTTCTCGAAATGAGATGAAACTAGATCCATTGTGTAGGGCTCATCATTTTGATTCCGACAATATATTTTTTTCCCAAAAATGGACACCGTATGCAAAAGTTATCGCGTTCTGAAATTTTTCCCAAACTGAGAAAAAGTCAAAGGTCAAAGTCAACTAGTCAAAGGCCGTACAAATGACGTGGAAGATGAAATCAGAAGTATGTCATGATGACATCAAAAGTACATCATGATGACATCAACATGACATGTGGCAGCACCAGGACGTGCTACGTGTCAGTCATTTTGGCATTTTCAGGGATGATTTGGATTAGTAAAAAAGTGACACATGGCATTATACGGAGGTGACACATGGAAATACAGACGTGACATGGGCCAGTGACAACAAGACACATGGAATTACGACAAGATGGCATGGAAGTACGACAGGATAACATTGCAGTATGGAAGGATGACATGGCACTGTACAGACAATGACGTGGCACTGTACAGATGATCACATGGCACTGTACATATAATGATGTGGAATATGACATGGCATGTTGACGTGGCTTAGGCCAGTGACGAGGTGACATGTGGCTCAATGAGGAGGTTCCATGTGGCACCTTTTGGAAGGTCAAAGTGGTTTGGCAGTTTCCGCCAAATCTGGTGGGAATCCTCCAAATCTGGCGAAATCTCCTAAGTTTGGCTAACTATCGCTAAATTTGGCAGAGTCTGGATTATTTATCCATGCATGGAAATCGAGACAAGGGAGTTTTTGGCAAGCAGTTTGAGACTGAAGAAACTGTATGGATATGACAGGGCCCAACATTGGGATTTGTGTCGAGGGGACGTCTTGAGGGCCTGTTCAGAATTAGGTCGACTTTATACTCAAAATTTGTAGAATTTTGAGGGGAGTCTGAATATGGATTTTTTTTGCACCCGAGTAGCCAAATAGAAAATTTAGTCCAAAGACGAAGATGTCAAGCCAAGCATAGCCAAGTTCATACTCAAAAGTCTCATAATTACCTGTTGTAGCCATTAGTGATGTATGTTTCTATCCAGAAGTTGCATATCTGAAAGGTGGATTTAGGAGTTGTTATGTAATCCTTTATGGGTATTTTTTTAAGCATTAAATATTAATAAGAATCCTCCCACTGAAGACAAAGGCCCGAAGACATAGGAAAATTTGTGTCGAATTTCGTTACCAATATTTGTTGTTATGGTTTGTTGGTCTTGATGTTTACTTTCTATTCTGCATTCTTTATGATGGCTGCAACATTCTTTCATTAAAAATTCTTCTTCTCCTTAATTCCTAAATGGTAAATCAACTCATCCATAAACTTAACCATAGTCTTTAAAAGATCGATTTCGGATCAAGTGGTATCAGAGTAGGTTGACAGTTGGTTGTTTTAGTTTGCATGATTACCAGGGAAAAACTAAGTCGTGGTGAAGGAGAGCTTGTAGAAGGAAATCCTGATATTGGATCAAGAAAGAGGAAATCTCAAAGTGAGAAGATGGCATCGGAAGAAGGACTTTCTCAAAACTAAAGAGAGTTTCAAAAAACTTTCTTTTCCATGTCGGAGATGGTAAAAGTGTTGTATGATGATTACTTGGAGCGGAAGAGACCTTTTCAAGAAGAATCTTCAAATAAAGACAAAAGTGAAGAAGGAGAGGACCCTCCTAAACCTCCTCCCTTCACCTCCTTCATCTCCATATTCTTCTTCTTCAAGTACAAGTTCAAATACTACTTCTTCAAAAAAACATTCTCATAAACATAAGCCTGATATGCCATTACTTAAACTTGATGTAAAATTTGGTTTGCCTATGTATAATTGCAAATTTAATGCTAAGAAAATTGATAAATGAGTTAGATAGATGGAGGTATATTGTAATGTGCATTAAATCAAAGATGAGGCAACCAAAATCAGATTGGCATCAACTAAAATGCAAAATGGAACTCAACAAGTTGGTAAGATTTTTCCATCATGGCATGATTTTATTTCCTCACTTAGAAAAGAGTTCTATCCTTTGGGGTATAAGGAAAAGGCTTTAATTGAATGACAAAGTCTTAAGTTAAGAAAAGGACAATCGGTGAAGGAATAAACAAATGAATTTCATAAGATGGCTTTGATGTTAGATGTTCCATTAACTACATAAGAAACTCTTATGAAATATATAGGAGGTTTTCCTGCTTGTATTCATAATATTTTATTTATGTTTGGACCTAATAATATTGATGAGGTTTCTGTCCAAGCAACATATATTGAAACAGGAAAAATTAGAGTTAGTGTATCAGGGGAATCATCTTCAAAGAAGGATAGCAAAGGAAAAGGGAATGGGAAGAAAGAAAATTTAGCGACAATGAAGGAAGATAATCTCTCTTGCAAGCATTGTAAGAAATAAGGGCATGATGATGAGCATTGCTGGAAATTGCACCCAGAGAAGAGATCGAAGTGGTTCAAAGAGAGGAAAGGGAGGAAAAAAGTTGCAACAACAACACAACCAACAAACATGGGATCAGATTCAAGTGATGAGACTAAGATCACAACAATTGGTTTGTCAGGTAAAATTGGTGATGGTTTTGATTCAAGTAAGTTGTTTCATATAAGGGTCATAATGAAACATACTAAGATCGATTCATTGATAGATAGTGGATCTCAATCTAACTTAATTTCAGAGGAAGTGGTTAAGAAATTGGGATTAAACACTAAGATGCATCACAAACCCTATTCACTTAATTGGATAAGAAAAGATCTCAAATTTCCCATAACAAAGCAATGCATCATAAAGTTTGCAATTACATCTAAGTATGTGGATGAAGTAATCTGTGATGTGGTGCCGCTAGAAACATGTGGAATGGTCTTAGGAAGCCCTTATTTATATGATTGCAAAACAAGCTTCTACAGGGAATAAAATCAATATCACTTAACTAAAGAATGGAAAAAATATGTTGTCCATGCTCATCATATAAAACCAAATCAATCTCTTCTAACAATGGAACAATTAAAGAAGGCATCTTATGCAAACAATACACCTATAATTGTGCCAAGTAAAGCAATTGATCTTAAGCATGAGCATGAGATGGTTGTAGGATGGGAGTTCAATTATACTTTGCTTTAAGATAAGTTAATGTCATGCAAGCCCGTCGAACATATTGGTTCATTTTCAGTCATATTTAAGATATTATTGCTGCTAATTGTTTCTACATGGTTGCTAGTGGATTCAACAAGATGTGAACGAGTTCACGTGGCCAACAATATGCTTTTAGTTGTCATGGTTATTATGAAATTGATTATGATGCGACAAGTGCATAGGACATAGTTTAAAGACAAAGGACAAGTGGGGAGGACTATCCCGCACTTGATTAATAGTTAATGTTGATTATTTGGGTTGGTTTTCATTGATGTCAACCCTTGAAGAAATTCTGGCAGTGAATTCCGGTAGCACAAAGGTTTGGGTAATGGACCCAAGTTTGTTTGATGTATAATGGTACGAATTTTAATATATTTGAAGGTAAGACTATTCTAGATGGATAGTACATGTCATGCCATTTTCGGTAGTATGTGGAACGCCACATAACTCCTCACGGTTAGAGAGTTATGGCCATGTGAAGTTGGAGAACCCTCATGAGTCATCTAGAAGACCCAAAAGGTCAAAGTAGTAAAAGTGATTGCAAAGAAGAAATTATTTAAATAAGAATATTCTAGATGGATATTACATGTCATGCCATTTCCGATGGTATGTGGAACGTCACATAACTCCTCATGGTTAGAGAGTTATGGCCATGTGAAGTTGGAGAACCCTCATGAGTCATCTAGAAGCCCCAAAAGGTCAAAGTAGTCAAAGTGGTTGCAAAGAAGAAATTATTTAAATAATAAAGTGAAGTGATGAGTGTANTATAAGTCAAAGTGGATACAAAAGAAATTATTTAAATAATAAAGTTAATGGATAAATTACTAAGTGGACAAGTGGTTAGAAGTGGGTTAGCCCTAAAATAAGGAAAGTGGTTTAAGATGGTTAGAAGGTAACCCCTTGAGGAAGCTACATAAAAGAATAAATAAGGGGCAAGGGTCTCTAATTTTAATTACACTTGAGCATATTGAATATCTATAAGTGACTGAGGTAACCAAAGGATATCTAAGGTGAATTTCAGAGGGAAGGTGAAGTAAAGAAGGTCGAAATTCAAGGGAGAATAAATTCTTTTGATGATGTTTTCTAAGGTATGTTATTTACAGGTCATCTCACCATTTTTGCAACAGATTTTTTTATAGAATGATTCAGACCATGAAATATGGAGGTTGTTGAGGGAACATATCCAAGTAGTTGTGATAAAAATTTTAGCTTGTGGGTCATTGTATTTTTAGAGTTTCACTCTGTGGAAAATAGGGTTTGTAGCTAGTCCTGAAACTAGTCTAAAATAGGGGTTTTAGGTAAAAACATCATAACTTCTTCATACCAGATCCAAATTCAGTAAGACCAATTTTATTGGTTAGAGTACAATATGTAGTATTCTTTGTACTATTTTCAGATCCATACAACAAATATTCGATGCGGGGAACGCTCTACAAGTTCGCTCTCTAGAATAAGTTAGAATTCAACAAGGTATGCCATTTTTTCTATAACTCCTTTTCTGAAAGGTTCCAAGCAGTGAAACCTAGAGGAATTGTATAAAAGATACTGAAGAAAATTGTGTACTATTTTCAGATATTTATTCATTACAGGTACATAGTTATGATTATTTCAAGTTGGGGTTGTTGACTAATCCAAAATTAGTCATGTGCGACTAAAGTAGAGTTTGATGAAAGTGCTAGTCTCTTGTTGTTAAAGTTAAGAAAGGTTTGCAGGTATGTGATCATATACACTAGGTCTATTACAGAGTTACAAATCAGATTTTGGTGATGAAATTGATGAGGGATTTTGGTTGAGGTACATGTTGGGTACATGGTTGAGACAAGTAGTTGATGAGTTGGCACATACATGAGGTGTATAGTTGATGATGTTGGTACATATTGATGAGTCATAGTTTATGTGTATTTTATGCATGATTGGTACATATTTGGTGCATGGTCGATGAACTTGTTGATGGTACATGTTGAGGTACATGTTGATGCATGGTTTATGCACTTGTTTATGGTACAGGTTGTTTACAGGTTATTTATGGTATAGGTTGATTACAGGGTGTTTAGTGCAGGTTGATTGGTACATGTTTACAACAGTATATCTCATAGTGATAGCGTGACAATGGTTCCATCATTCTATTTCTACCTCAGGGTGGTTGGACAGGGCAAGGACAAGTGGTTGTAGCCACCTTCCGATTGAAGCCGGAGAACATAGGGGGTTGTAGACTCCTTCTGGTTGTAGCCAGAGAATTGGGGAGTTGGAGATTCGCTTAGGTTGTAGCTTGAGAAACTAGGGGGTTGGAGCCTCCTTCCAGTTGCAGTGAGAAAAAAAAGGAAGTTGGTGCTTCCAATGAATGTAATTCTTAAAGACATATAAGAAAAAACATTCCGTGGATTTCTCCCACTTTGGGTTTCCACGTAAACACACTGGTGTACTGTGTATGTGTATGATTGCTCATTTGTTCATTTTTTATTTACTCTGCAACTATTGGATGATAATAATACATTGATATAACACTTGCATTTTATGGTTAAAAAAGATTAAATTTCTCTATTATAGATTCACCCCTCTCTTAGTAATCCAACAGTTAATATCCTTTTGGAAGACCAAAAGGTATTAGTGGGGACGAATGATCCAAATTGGATCTAGGAAGGAAAAAATTTCAAATTTCTTGGAATTGGATGAAACCATCGCCATTGCGTAGAGCTCGATGTGCCAATTTCAACAATATTTTTTTTTTTCGAAAATGGACATCGTATGCAAAAGTTATCGCGTTCTGAACTTTTTCCCAAACATACAAAAAGTCAAAGGTCAAAGTCAATTGGTCAAAGGTCGTAAAAATGATGTGGAATATGACATTAGTAGTACGTCATGATGACATCAACATGACATGTGGCAGCACCAGGATGTGCCACGTGTCAATCATTTTTGGCATTTTCAGGGGTGATTTGGACTAGTAAAAAAGTGACACGTGGCACTGTACGAAGGTGACATGTGGCAGTGCAAACATGACATGGGCCAGTGGTAGAAAAACACATGGAAGTATGGAAGGATGGTGTGGCAGTACAGTAAGATAACATGGGAGTATGACAGGCTAACGTGGAAGTATGACATGCTGATGTGCCAGTACGGAAGGATAATGTGGCACTGTACATATGATGATGTGGCACTGTACGTACGATGATGTGGAAATGTACGGACAATGACATGGCATTGTATGGATGATGATGTGGTAGTTGAATGGGTAGGATGATGTGGCATGTTGACGTGGCTCATACCAATGACGAGGTGACACGTAGCCTAATGAGGAGGTGCCACATGCCACCTTCTAGAAGGTCAAAGTGGTTTGGTGGTTTCTGCCAAATCTGGCAGTTACCACCAAATCTGGTAGGAATCCTTGAAATATGGAGAAATCCCTCTAAGTTTAGCTAATTGTCGTTAAACTTGGCGGAGTCTGGATTATTTATCCGGGCACGAAAATCAAGACAAGGGAGTTTTTTGGCATGCAGTTCGAGATTGTATGGACTTTACGGATCTGACATGGCACAACATTGGGATTTATGCCGAGGGGAGGTACCAAGGGCTTGTTTAGAAGTAGGTTGAATTTATACTCAAAATTTGTTTGATTTTGCAGGTCATCTTTGGGAGGAGACCAATAATGTAGGAGGCAACAACAAGAGAAAGAGGTCAACACCAACCGTAAGGACTAAAGGTGTTGGCGACGGAAGTCACTCCTGGATTGCAGCAGGAGCAGAGCCCGACACCCATCAGTTTTATGTCACGATAGTTTTAATGGGTGATCAAATGGGTAAGGACTCAAGAAGATATCGCTCTAACTCAGGGACTGGGTCTGGCATGCGAGGAACAAAGGAGGTCTTGATCTAACTTCAGTCAGTGGGTTGATTTGAAAATGAGCAGGTTGAAGACTTGGTGAGAGGAGTGGACAAACTACCTCATGCAACATGCCTTTCAATTATTTGTAGAAGAAAAACTCTGAATGTGAGATCCTCTGGTTCAGAGCTTCAAGGAACTGAGAGGGGGGACTTGACTGGATTCTCCAATTCCAAGTCGTTCAACGCTAAGAAAATCACAGGGACCGATTAGAAACAGTGCAACTGTTACAGTGATCAAACTCTACATCATCCTATAACAGTTACTGCTCGACTGGATTCTCCAATTCCGAGCCGTTCTAATACAGTGTAGACAAAGACGCGAAAGAAAAACTAACATTCATCAGACAAGAAGTCTCAAGAGTCCAGACATAACCAGGAAAACAATGCTTCATTAAAGTTTACCACCGGGAGCCTTGCTCCACCATCGATGCCTACAAAAATGGCGAAAACGCCTACATATACTCCAAAACAACAACAGTAGCAAAAACAAGATGCTGCATTAAAATATTGCGTCTGCATGTCTTCTGACAGTCTGCCCATGCAGACTCAGGATGATTGTGCACCTATGACAGATGCTACCTTAACTTCGCATGGCCTTTGTAGGGGAGGTAGCTGAAACATTAAAGGCCAAAATGGCATGTGCATACTTCTCTGTCTAATCAAGGACTTCAGCATGGCTTCTTTGGATAATCAATACATAGAACTCATTTGAACAGACCGCTTGCCAGACCCTCCATATCTCATATTCAATGAATGAAAGGAGGTTTCAACCATCCGTTCTTGCCTTCATTTACTCCAAGCGCAAAACCGGGAGCGAAATCGTATCCGCTGGCATCTGGAAATCTCCCTTTGGCCCCTTTGATTAGCTCTTTTGTTTCCCAAATGACCATGGACCGTGACCCTGCTTTTATTTCCATAGGGGCTTTCGGCGTTCGTGAATAGGAAGGAGCTGATCCTTGCTGATCATAGTTGCGATGGGAGAAACACTGAGACGGCTCAGTTGGGCGCCATGCGTCCCTCGGATGGACGACTGTTATTCTTCCCTGCATACAATATGGGCGTGATATATTTGCGCTAATATCGACACAACTCTACTATCCGCGATTTCCAGCTAACCGCCGATCTGCTCTTATGAAAGGATCTAGACCATCGTTAATATAATTTTGCTCGCTTACTGGCTGGAAGCTTGAAACGAGATTTTTCCATGCTGCGCTTGGGCGCTCCTCGTACAACTTGCAGACCTGAATACTCTTGTGCCTAGGACAAATGTCACTAACATTAGGCTCCATGGGGGATAGAGTCATCCCTGTGATGCTCTAAGAACTCATTCCGCAGCTTCGGTGCCTTGCTGTTGGGTTATGGAGTCATGCTCAAAACATCCCGCTGCTGAAAATACAGGCCGAAAAATAAAAGTAACAAAAAAAAGCTACATGCTCAAAGGAGCTTATTTATATACAGTCCTAAACTAATAAAACACTTTACATGGGGCTAGGTGAAAGCAGACTTCCACCATAGCCAATCAAGTAACTTCCTAAAGGGAAGCTCTTTCCTTCTGTCAATGATCACCAACAGATAGTGTAACCGTGATAGAAGAACGACTACACTCTTCAACTTCTCCTCACAGGATGAAGTTGATATGAAATAGGGCAGCTCCAAGGCATAAAGGACATGCCACTCCATGTATTCGCCGACAAGGTCATAGAATGAGTGGCCAATTCTAGGAAATTGGCGACAGACAACCTCTTCTGTTGCACAGTTGTTCACATGTGGCCGAATATCTCTGATAAGTATAGGTTGGTGGATAACTGACGTAGGCTCACTACTCTCAGGTGGTGGCTGCTCGTTGACTAGCTCTGGACAAGAAATATTCTGCTCCTCTGGTTCTTTCTCCTCTTCTGGTTGGCTCTCTCTCAGGTCAGATTTGTACTCATCATAAATAGGGACCATGGGGTGGTTCTGCTTGCTGATTGGCTCTTCATACACAATTCTTTTCTCTTTAATCCCAGGTAAAAATATATCGTGAGAAACCCCCTAGGGGAAAAGAGAAAAATCCTCCTCCATAACCATCTATTCTTTAAAAATAGGGAGGTCTTCGTCGTCATAAGTAGGGCAGCTCGGAACATCTGCTTCAACCTGATACCTAGGTGAGTCATCTACTATAGACCACATTTGCTCCATAAACTCGCAATTTCCACAAGAGGCATGTTGATCATTATGAAAATCTAAAATAATAGAGGCATCTGATATAATGTCAGATGCTTCCGTTCTAGGGCTAACACAATTAATATCATTCAACACCCCTATATTTTCCTAGCAAATGCTTTCCTCAATAGTAAAATCTTCGTCATGGACATGGTATTCAGGGCCAGCAGAGGCTTCATGAAGCGAAGAAAACTCCTCACAACAGTTTTCAAACAAACAATCAGCTGGATAGTAGTCTTTACAAAATGAGTTGAAAGTTGTATGAAAACCTGTTAAAGAGCGGATGCTCGCAGCGGGAAGAGATCGACACCACTCAAGAGCAGCTCCCTTCAATGAATACCTGAAGAGCTTAATCCAGACATCCTCATGCGTGATATTGTGTCGGTGAATAGCCTCATGGAAGTCCAGTAAATGCTCAGCTGGTTACTCCCAACTTGTTGCATGAAATTCAGGGAGGAAATCTTCCCATTGGTCTCTATCTGGAAGTGCATTAGGAAACCCAACTATCTGGGAAAAATCACAGAAAGAAAACCTTTGAGCCATAATTTTCTCCATATCGAAACAGTGGAGTCGCCAATCGATCCTCGAATCATGGAGTCGCCAGGTGAAAGATGCGCAACTTCAAATATGCCTGGTCCTTGTTCACCATCAAAGGCCAGATCTTAACGTTTTCGTTACCCCAGGAAGCTTCTCAGACTGAGAAAGCAGCTGCTGAAACCTTCTCGAGAAAGCTCCTTAGGGTCAACTTTCAGGTGTGCTAACAGTAGTCACAGCTGAAACAGTGATGTGGAAACAATGAAGTCATCACAGTGGAGTTGCCAGGTGCACAGTAGCAATCTTTAAGGGCTCTGATGTCTAATGCACCTTCAGAATCAAAGGCTCAATGTCGTTCTGCCCAGGGAAAATCTTCAACTTTTTCCCCGACAAGGATGCCAAAAATGTTGGTGACGGAAGTCACTCCTGGATTGTAGCAGGAGCAGAGCCCGACGCCCATCAGTTTTATGTCACGATAGTTTTAATGGGTGATCAAATGGGTAAGGACTCGAGAAGATATCTCTCTAACTCAGGGACTGGGTCCAATATGCGAGGAACAAAGGAGGTCTTGATCTAACTTCAGTCAGTGGGTTGATTTGAAAATGAGCAGGTTGAAGACTTGGTGAGAGGAGTGGACAAACTACCTCAGGCAACAGGCCTTTCAATAATTTGTAGAAGAAAAACTCTGAATGCGAGATCCTCTAGTTCAGAGCTTCGAGGAACTGAGAGGGGGGACTTGACTGGATTCTCCAATTCCAATTCGTTCAGCGCTAAGAAAATCACAGGGACCGATTAGAAACAGTGCAACTGTTACAGTGATCAAACTCTACATCATCCTATAACAGTTACCGCTCGACTGGATTCTCCAATTCCGAGCCATTCTAATACAGTGTAGACAAAGACGCGAAAGAAAAACTAACATTCATTAGACAAGAAGCCTCAAGAGTCCAGACATAACCAGGAAAACAATGCTTCATTAAAGTTTACCACTGGGAGCCTTGCTCCACCATCGATGCCTACAAAAATGGCGAAAACTCCTACATATACTCCAAAACAACAACAACAACAAAAACAAGATGTTTCATTAAAATATTGCGTCTGCATGTCTTCTGACAGTCTTCCCATGCAGAATCAGGATGATCATGCACCTATGACAGACGCTACCTTAACTTCGCATGGCCTTTGTAGGGGAGGTAGCCGAAACATTAAAGGCCAAAATGGCGTGTGCAGACTTCTCTGTCTAATCGAGGACTTCGGCATGGCTTATTTGGATAATCAGTACACAGAACTCCTTCGAACAGACCGCTTGCTAGACCCTCCATATCTCATATTCAATGAATGAAAGGAGGTTTCAACCATCTGTTCTTTCCTTCATTCACTCCAAGTGGAAACCAAGAGCGAAATCGTATCCACTGGCATCTGGAAATCTCGATGATCCTTTCGGCGACTGGACTCAATGCTTTTGGCCCCTTTGCTTAGCTCTTTTGTTTCCCAAATGACCACGGACCATGACCCTGCTTTTATTTCCATAGGGGTTTTCGGCGTTCGCGAATAGGAAGGAGCTGATCCTTTCTTATCATAGTTGCGATGGGCAAAACGCCGAGATGACTCAATTGGGCGCCAGGCGTCCCTCGGATGGACGATTGCTATTCTTCCCTGCATACAATATGGGTACAATCTATTTGCACTAATCTCGGTGCAACTCTACTATCCGCGATTTCTCGCTAACCGCCGATCTTCTCTTATGAAAGGATCTGGACCGTCGTCAATATAATTTCGCTCGCTTACTGGCTGGAAGCTTGAAACGAGATTTTTCCATGCTGCGCTTGGGCGCTCCTTGTACAACTTGCAGACCCGAATATTCTTGTGCCTAGGACAAGAAATGTCGCTAACAAAAGGTATCTTCATTAATCCTCTTTCCTCTCTCTCTTCACTTTGTTTAGATGGTTTTGGGGTAGATTAAGGGTAGAATAGTCTTTTAAGGGAAGTCATCGCTCTGCCTTTACCTAGACCCAATATAGGGGGATTTCTCCTGTAGCAGAATTGGCGACTCCATCAGGGAGTCTCTCCAAGGTCTTAGTAGGAGATTTAGGTTTGATTAAGTTTTTTCAGTTTCTTTTTTATTTCTCCAAGTTTACTGAGTCAATTTAGGGTCTTTGGCCACCTTTTGGGTGCCTACCAAACTTCCATTCCCAGTTATTTATCCAAATTTTTTTATTTAATATGCGGTCTACATATGCGGTCTACATAGTATACAACCTGTGTACATACGCATGTTGCTTGTGCACAACACACATCTCTGTGTTTTCATTTTTTTTTTTTTTTTTAAAGGGGGATTTTTCCTTTCCTCACAAGAAGCTTTGTGCTTCTCAGGCCTTTTTGAAACTCTTTAGGCTCTCTGTTAATTATGTTTGGTTGGGTTAAATATTTGGTTTATCTTTCTCTTTGTAAATAACCCCTGTTGTCTATTTATTTTCTTTTGTTTTCTTTGAAGGTTTAGGGTGAACTTTTAGGCGTTATATCCTCCTATGGATTCCATTGAATCCCTGCATTCAAGCAGTGGGTTACGGTCTGTGTTAGTCTTGGGTTTATTTGATCTTTATCTTGTTTATGCTTTGAAAAATGAAAAAGATTATTTACTTGTGATTTTCTTTCCTAAGCATTCAAAAAATAAATAATTATTGCATTTAATTATGCATTTATGTTTGGTAGTTGTAGCATAAGTTGTTTATTACAAAAGAAAAGAGTTCTTTTTCAAAGTTCTTTCTTTGCTATTTCCCTGAAATTTTAGTAGTTTGCATTTACATTGTAAAACAAAAATCACAGTCTAGGAAACTTTTTGCATTATAGGATCTTGGAATACTATTTCGAAAAGTTTGCATTTACAAAGATTTAAAAGCCATCTATTTCAATTGAAGAACCTTGTTTGTTTTTGCATGAATGCTCTAAATTTTTTCTTCTCTTTCATCTTCTGTAAACACCATAAGTTGCATGTCCACACCCTTTTGAGTAAATCAACCCAATTAAAATCAATGATTAACACTTAAAATCAACTAGACTTTTGTTTGTAGGTTTCACCAAGTAGTCTAGGCTCTAAGGCCTATAAATAGGTGTGGAGAGGAAACACTTCAAGGCTGTTTAAACAAACATAAGAGTATGGATAGGGAGTGTCAGAGTCCATCTTTTTAAGAGTCAACTGGGACCCCCCTCTAAAACAGGGCTAAACACAAGGTCGCATGAGGAAAGATAGAGGAGATAACCCCTCCAAAGCCAGACCAAGCATAGTGGGGATCGTATATTGAGGGTCATTCTTGGGAATTATGATGATTGCATTTGACTACGGAGCCTTGTGGACCTCGAATCCATTCAATATGCTCAGTTATCTTCTAGACCATTTTCCTTCAGTACCCTTGAAATGCTTCAGACTTTTTTATCCTCCTCATTATGATCAACCCGACTGTCAAGTGTACCCGCCTGGTGACTGACTGCGAGCTTGAAACCTAGTTTCCTGTTTTTAGAGAGTTACACAGGTGACTGCGGGGGTATACTGTGGTACCTAGGGCAAATGTTGGATCGTGCTTTGCAAAGTATACCCAAAGGGTGTTTCCGTGTTCGAGTTACACTTGCACCGGTAAGTTGCTCTAGTGTCGATTGGCATAATTGTTCTTCCTTCCAGTCAGTTGTTTGCTTGATTTTCCATTAGGAACTTTTTAGTGTGTGCTCTATGTTTTACGCTAGCTCAACCTTACAATTTCGGTTGATCATTTCACAAGGTGGAAGATCAAAAACTCCATCATTCGTGTAGGCTTCAGGGCCTTCCATCAGTTACTTTGGAGCCACCTCTACCACCGTTGAGTCGTAGGCTAGATCAAGAGGGTTCATTCGAAGTGACTGGGCCATATGAAGTTGTAGCCTAGCCAACTCCTAGAGAAGACTTTTCTTCATCGGTTTCTAACCTTGAAGATGAAGGCTTCAGGCCCAAAAACCCTTCGATCATTGACTTATCGATGCCACTTATAATTCAGGTAATCCCTCCCGAGGTGACTTCACCTGAATGTCTGTTTGTTGGACAAGTGACGATGGAAGAAACTAGTGCTACTTCGTCTGGGAGTCCTCATATTCCCATATTGACTGCCACAGGAGGGGGTGTTGTATTGCCTCCCCCACCTCCGCCTATTAGGAATAGGATTGTCCAGACACCCACTACTTCTGGAAGTGGTACAATCCCTTCGACGACTCTGACCACTGTTCCCTCCTTATAGAACGTGAATGGCATTCCCTTTTCATATGGGATGTCGGGTTTTGACTCCAATTCGGTCCTAATCTACTCTACTCTACAGACTGTTGGTCTAGGGGCAAGGAGCTCTAATTCTCCCTTGCAAGGATCTATCGCAGGAACCACTGGCCCATTCAATGTTATTCCTTACGGTGGAGGTCACATCCCTCCTTCGTCACCTTCGCTCGAAGGCGCTTTCCAACAACCTATCGGGCCTAACACCAACTCTAGTTTGTTCAGTTGGGGGATTCATGGACCTCATTCCTACATGACTTTGGTGAGGTCTATGCCTTTTTCTTTGTTCGATGCATTTGGAAATAATGCTTTCTCAGCGTCTTCTTTATCGGCAGGGGGCAACCCCGTTTTTTCTCAACCAAACCCTATGCAATAGAAGATCGACGCCAAAGAAGAAAAAACAATTATAACTCATTATGGTTTTTGGGGATAAGTTGTTATTAGGGTTTTTAACCCTATTTCTATGTATAAATATGTAAAGGCTTGGGGAAGATGAGGTTGGCTGTTAGGAAGAGAGTAGGCTTAGAGTAAGAGAATAGGTTTCCCATGATTAACAAAGAGAGTTTATGCATAGATAGGATTTCAGTGCAGAGCGACTAGGAAAGTTTGGGGTTTACATTATGGTGTATCTTTTGTAAGTGTAGTGTGCAGGCCTAGATATTATTATTGCACGAAGAATAATATGAGAAGCCAGTTGTTGTGGACATAGCCCAATGATTGGGTGAACCGCGTTAAAATCATGTGTTTTGCGTGTCTATTGATGTGATTATTTGTGGATGATTTGTTTAGGCGTGATTAGTATATATATTTTTAACATATGATTGATGCACAATAATAATGAATGATTCAATGATTTGGTTACGTCGCGATCTATATTATACTGTTTCTTCTCACTAGGGTTTAGGGTACTAAAGAATCTTGGATGGGTTAATGTTGCACAATTTTTCTAGTGAAAAGCAATGATTGTTAGTTAGTAAAAGTTGCATGAGGGTTCGTTAACTAATTAAAGGATGGTAAATAAAGATATTGTGCACACAGTGAATAAGTATGAATGGTCATGTTGATGGACTCCCATCCCCTCATCTCTGTAGAAACTTGGTTCCTTCAGCCCTAGTAGATTCCTCGAGTGAGACTTCACTTGCATGTAGGTGATGTCGAAAGGGATGGTGTCTAAGGGTTTTGTTGGTTGAGTAACTTGAACCTAGGGTCTTATAATTGTGCACCAATTTTTATTTATTTGTATCATTGTTATTAATTTCTCAATCTATGTTTGCAATTTTGATGTTCTCTATGATTTAGGAAATTTACTAGAATTGTATATGCCTCGAAAGAAGAAAACTCCTAAACCTCAAAAGAAGGACAATGATATAATGGAATAAGGATAGGAACCTATACAATAACCTCCAACGAAACCTAGAAAACCATGTTTCTTGGAGACCTCAAATCACCTAGAGTTGGTGATCTAGATTTTATGAGAAGAACGAAATGACTATAGATTGTTAACAGGTGCTTAACACAAAATAACAAAGATACAGTAAAACCAGTTTTCTATTCAATAAGGAAATAAGTTGAAACTGTAAAATGCAGTGGAAACAAGCTTGCTGGAATGATGGTGGCTTATCTCTGAGAAGAGATGTGATGGTTGCGCTCATTCCCAAGAAGATTATTACCATGAGGCTCTGAAGGCATTTTTACAATAAACAGGAATGCCAAAAACCCTATACATCCCAAAACCTAACCCTAGGAGATGAAGCGCCAAAAGTCATGTGGGCCCCGTTTGGGTAAGTTAGTACATCAACTTCCCGGGGTCGTAACTCTTGCATACGATCTCCGTTTTAGGCATATGATAACCCGTTGGAAAATTATTGTCGAGGAGATTCATTTTGGGGTAAATATCGAAGGAACTTCCATTTTTCTCCCTCTTTTCCCAAAAAACATCTTTTAGGGCCTCAAAACGGCTTCAGAAGTGAAAAACTGCTAAAAATAGTAAATTGCCAAAATTGCCAGAAAACTGTTTTGAGCCAATTGGAAAAGGTGAGTAGCCACCAATATCCACATGAATCAGTTGATCTACCCAGATTTATAAAAATTATTTTAGATTTTTAAAGACAAAAAAATGAGGAAATATACCCAAATATTATAAAATCTCACCATAATATCATAGTTTTTTCATTAAATTCTTATCTCTAATCATTTATTAATCCTTGGAGTTTTCAATTGGAATCATCCACCATAATTGTTTCCTTCAATACATATATTCTAGGAAGAGCTCTTTTGCAACAACATTTATAAGTGGTCCCAACAACCTCCTTTCCATTTCATTAATTTGTGTTTCTAAGAAATTAAGGATTCTGTTTGAAATCTCAGGTGTTCCCAAAAGTCTCCTTAACACACAACCATCTTAGCAATCCCAAAAGTCTCCTTAACACACAAGCATCTTAGCAACTCAAAATTGACTCCTTACAGATAGAACACTCAATCCTCATAATTTCTTAAAAAAAGATTTATAAGAATGTTGTCCTTACTCCATTGTCCATGTGTTCCTAGCTTTTGATCTTAATTCTAGTTATTGCATTATCCAAAAGGAAATAATTGTAGAAAAATCTTGCATTACTAAGAAATGAAATACGTCATGCTTTAATATTCCTGGACCTTTTCCTTCTTCTTAGAAGGTTTGCATTCACAACTCATTCATTTTAAAATCATGCAATTTATTGGACTTCAATAGCCATGTCTTATAGGGTTATGTCATGAAAGTTTATACTATGAAAATTGTGTTGATATATCTGTATAACAATAAGCTTTATTAATGAAAGTTAATGGAAAGTGTGTATTAGAATGCTTGATTGGTTGTAATGTACACATAAAGGATAATTAATGTAATGTGTATTTACTCATGGAATGGGGCACACTAATTTGTTGGTGTATGAATTTATCCATACTCATGCAACAAGATTTACTAAATTTTAGCACACCAACAACTTAATTGGTCCTATTTCATGAGTATAGATTAATTCACACATAAACAATTTAGTGGGCTTCATTTCTATGAGTATATCCACATTATATTAATTACCCTCTTTGAATACCTATGTAAGTATCTAATAATACATTAATTATGCTCCCTAAGTATACTATATTGATCTTTTGGTGTGGAATTATATTCACAAGTATAAAGACCATAATCTTCATAGTAAACACATCGTATAAACAAGACTCCTCAAAAAAAAATCCATTGAATACATTAGTAGCCATCAATATGATGAGAGGAAGACTAAGGTTTGCAGGAATGGGGGGTTGGCATGCACAAACACAAAGAGCAAGGGAAATCAAAATCCTTCACTTCATCTCTAAGAGTGAATTTTTATTGAATGGATAATAAGAAGAGGTTGAAGCAAATAAATATTTATAAAAACAACAATTTGCATATTATGATTCTCCCATGTTTTTAGATTATTAAGTTTAGGGTTAGGTTTACATAAAGTTGCACTCAATTTAAAGATGTTCTCTACATTGAATTGCTAATTTTTAAGGTTATAGTTTTAAATATAATAATTTATTGTTAATATAAAATATTAAGTATGTTTATCATGAAAATTAATAATTATCTTAGAAATTAGAGTATATATATATATATATATATATTCTTTATTTTATTTGGTTTATGTAAAATTAAAATAAACATGAAAGTTACTAAATTCGATTCGAAGATATTTTTTATATTAAAATATTATTTTGTTATATTATTTGAAATTATTTAAAATATTCACTTATCGAATAAATAACATCATTATTTAATAGGAATATAATTAAAAAATTCTTTTTTACTTCATTTGAGAGTATATACATATTTAAGGATATTTTATCCTATGCATTATTACATTGTTCTATTGTCTAATAATTATGAACTTTAATGAATGAGAAAACTATACTTTTAAATACATTTAAAAATAAATAAATAAAAATATTTAGAAGATTAATTAATGTTATTGTTTTTATTTTAAAAAAATTAATAATGGAATACAATTTATATTAAATACAATTATTTGATATGTATATTATTGAATTATGTATAAGTCTATAATAATTTTAAATTTACAAACCTTAAAACACATGAAGTTAATATAGGTTTATGTTAATACATATTTTTAAGATATGTGAAATTATCCATGTTATTTTGTTAATATTATATAGTTAAAAGACATGTTTAATATACATTTTAACTATTTAAATTTATATTTAAAAATACATATCCTTCATGAAATGATAAAAGAATTTTATGTGTGATCCTAAATCATAATGAATGTAAATCATAACATTATTAAATTGAATATGAGATAAGTTAATAAATCGATAAATTTAATTTTAATATCAAATAAGTTAATAAATAGATAATTTGAATTTGAATATTAGATAAGTTAATAAATATAAAAATTCATTTTTTAAAACTTTATTTTAAAGTTGTATTTTGATTTATTAATTTAAAAAATAAATATCTAATTCATATTAAAAATCCACTAAAACTATTGTTAACATTTTAATTAATTAATTTCAAAGGAGAGCTAAGAGAAACTGTTAGGGTTTGGAGCAACTGCAAGCTAGGGTTTGACATCGGTCATAGCTGAGGACAACATGAGCACCAAAGGGGTGGTAAGGGTACCCTCTCATACAAACAGCTAGTGGTGGACAGAGGGAAAGGGCCAAGAGACGTAGTTTTCAAGGCATCAATCACATGCACCTCGAGATCAGACCCAGAAAAAGGTCAGGAAAGGAACCATGGAAAAAACGAGTGCATGGGAGAAGACGCTAGAGAAACTCAGAGTGAGGCGCAAGACACAGCGAAGCCCAACGAGACAGAAGGGCGCAACCTATGCAAGCCCAAAACAACAATGATACCCAAGGTGATACTAGAAGATCCACAAACACAACTCTATAGGGACTAGATGAAGATGGATGCACTAATATGTAAGTTCATGGGTTTGTGGCCCACAGAAAGAACAATGCGCAACTAGATTAAATATCACTAGAAGCCAAATAGAGAGTGGAGCTCCACCTGGGCTCGAAAGGATTTTTCAGAGCAGTATTCATGAACCTGGAGGACATGGATAGAGCCTTTGAGGGAGGTCCATACTTCCACGCCTCAGCAGGACTGCATATGCAGCCATGGAAGGAAAATTTCTCCCCAGAAAAAGAGACTTTCAAAAAGGTGCCGTTCTAGCTGAGATTTTATTCCTTACCCTTAGACTACTAGTTGCCCTCTACTTTTGAAGCAATAGGAAACAAACTGGGGAAATGTGTGAAGACCTCAGAAGCCACCCTAAAAGGGAGATATACATCTTACACAAGAATCTGCATAGAGATGGATGTGTCCAAAGCACACCAAGAAGCCATAATTATGGAATTTAGGGATGAGGAATGGATCCAAAACATAGATTACGAACAGATCCCCTTCAGATGCAGAAGATGCCATGAACATGGCCACCTGATCAGAAAATTCCCTCGTAATAAAAAACAGGAAGTAGAAAACCCCAAAGCACAGCAGGATGAGGATGGGTTTATAAAACTGAACCCTAGAAGTAGAGAAAACAAAAAGTAGAGTAAAACCCCAGAAAAAAATAACCCGGAGACCTGTAATAAAACGAACGGAAGGGAAAAAACCAATAAAGGGGCAGAAGACGAAAAGGATTTGAAAAAATCTCAAGAAGTCAGAGAACAAGCAACAAACAAGCCCACCAATCGGCCAAGTAACAAGAAGGAATAGGGGAGTTGCGCAACCCCGATGGATGGACAAACTAGAGACGAAAACACCCCCATGCAAGAAGCAGAGGGAGATGCGGAAATGACCCTAAGCAAAGTAGGCACAGAAGATCCTGATCTCAGAGACCTTGTGGAAAAGGAAGGGATAGATCTCCCGAACATACTAGAGCAATGGAAAAGACAGGGAGTAGAGAACGTACCGAAACAGAAACTTGACCACATTCAATACCTATTTCTCCTAAGGGAGGAAGCCAAAGCTAGAGGACTAAATTGTACACACGGGGAGATAAGACACCTACGAGTCAAAGTCGACGAGGGACAACCACAACTCTCACCCAAGCAGACGAGGAGGAAAAAATGCAGGAAATCACATAGTGTAGCCCTACAGGAGCTTGGAGCGCTACTGATAAACTCGGGTAAGATCAAGAAACTCTTACCCAACTCCCCCCCACATGTTTAAATGAAGGTTATAACTTGGATAGGGATGCAGAAGAATTCTCAAAGTTCATAGACACAACAGAGATGGTAGACCTCAAAACTAATAATGGTAAGTTCACCTGGAACAATAAATGGATGAACCAGTATCAGGTAGCAACAAGACTCGACAGATTGCTAGTCTTGGAGTCAATCATTATGCAGGGGATAACCTTATATTGCAACATCCTTCCCTGGGGGGGATCTGATCACTGGCTAATGCAACTGGAAGTAGGCTTCCAAATCACACCAAAGAACAGACCCTTCAGATTTGAGAAATTCTGGATTGAACACCCGACTTTCAAGAAAAGAATAAAAAAGTGGTGGTGGGAGGAGAAACCAGAGCAAGGGACAAGGATGTTCAAACTCTATAAGAAAATAAAGTACATCAAATATAATCTCAAGGAGTGGAACAAGGACACTTTTGGGAATATAAACCAAGAGAAAATCAACATAGAAGAAAAAATGAAAAAGCTCCAAGAAACCTGCATTTTGGAGGGCTATACAAAGGATCAGAAAAAGGAAGAGATCCAGATGACCCAGGAATGGGAAGATCGATGCCAATAGGAAGAAACACTTGGGCGAAAAAAGTCCCGTATCAGATGGCTAAGGGAAGGAGAGCGAAACACCAAGTTTTTTCATAGAACAACCATGGCTAGAAGAGCCCATAACAAAATCCTGAAGATTAAGGATCGGGATGGAATAGAGGGAGAGTCACATAAGGAGATCGAAACTACTCTGGTAAACCACTTCCATAGGATAGCCTAGGAACCCAACCAAGACAGAACAGAGACCATACAAAGGATAATCCAACATATCCCTCACCTGGTCACTGAGGAACAAAATAAAAACCTAAACAAACCCATTGCTGAGGAGGAAATTGACCAAATACTCCAGGAAATTCCCAATGGGAAAGCCCTAGGTCCAGATGGCTTCACAGTGGAGTTCTTCAAATCTCGTTGTGAAATTTTCAAGCACGACGTTTATAGGGTAGTGGAAGACTCTAGAAGGTCAGCCTCCATTCTAAAAGCGCTAAATGCCATAATGATTACACTAATCCCCAAAGAAAATGAAGCCAAAACCCCTGATCATTATAGACCTATAGCGCTGTGCAATGTGATTTATAAGATAATCTCCAAAGTTATATAAAATAGATTGAAACCCCTCCTACCCACACTGGTCTCACAAGAACAGGCAGGCTTCGTGGAAGGAAGACAAATAATGGACAATATCATCCATGCCCACGAGCTTATCCACACCCTGAAGTTCCAGAAGAGAGGGGGAATGATAATACAACTAGACCTAGCAAAAGCTTATGAAAAAATTAGCTGGCACTATATGGTCAATAATTTGGAAGCCTTTGGTTTCACCCAGCACTGGATCAACTGGATAGTCAGCCTAGTATCCATAACAAGCTACTCACTACTAATAAATGGAGCCCTTGCCAAACCTTTCTGGCCCACGAGAGGCATCAAACAAGGATACTCGTTGTCCCCCTTCCTGTTCATTCTGGTGATGGAAGGTCTCATTCGAAGAATAAAAAGCCCAACTACAACAGGTGAAATAATAGGTATCAAATATTTCGAAAATTTCCCTACTCCCACACACCAACAGTTCGTGGATGACGCCTTACTTCATGGCATACCCACGGTAAGGGAAGAAAAAGCCTACAAACGAATCCTAGAAGAGTTTGGGGAAGCCTCGGGTGCAGAGATCAACCATTCCAAATCTATGATCTTCTTCTTCAATACCAACCCCACAATCCAAAGAAATTTGGCCAACATTTTGGGCTTTGAATGCAAAGCACTCCCAACTAAGTATTTGGGCATTCCCCTGACAGACAAAGCTTACAAAATGTCAACCTGGGAAGGAATAATCAACAATTTACAAGAGCGGGTGAAAAATTGGACGTACAGATCCCTCAACCTAGCCAGAAGACTTATTCTAACCAAGTCTGTTTTGCAAGAAATTCCAACCTTTATGATGTCCGTGTTCCCAACCCCCCAACAGATAATACAAAGAATAAGAACCATCCAAAGGGAATTCTTGTGGCGAGGAGCGGAAACAAAGAAGAAATGGGCCCTGGTGGCTTGGGAGAAGGTTTGTAAACCAAAAGGCAAAGGAGGCCTGGGGCTACAAGACCCGCAAGTGACCAATGACGCCTACTGAGCGAAAATCTGGTGACGCTGGGTCAAAGAAACTACTACACTATGGGTAATCCTGTGGAAGGAAAATTATGCCCCAGATATATGCAACCAGGACAAAATCCGCTTCAGAGGCATCAGGGAAGGTTCAACCATCTGGAACCTAGCCTGGCGCAACAAAGCCTAGATTCAGACACACAACTTTTGGGAAGTAAGGAATGGCGGAACAACTAGATTCTGGGAGGATGCCTGGAAATAGGAACCTAGAATGGAGAACCCGGACAGGGAGGAACTCCAACAGGAGCTGATCGCGCAAGGTAAAACTAGAGTCTACCATTACTGGAAACAAAAAATAGATCGCAACAAATGGAGAATCTGGGACACTCTCACTCCATAGAATAAAGACCAAACCACAACAATAGTAAAAGAAGTGGAGGAGGAATTGGGGAGACGAAAAATAACAGTCATGGAAGGAAAGGACTTGCTGAGATGGGGACAAAAAGATTACGAGGAATTCAATCTAAAGGAAGTCCGACACTATATCGCTGACCAGAATCAAGAAGACATGACGCAACAATGGGATAAGCTTTGGAACAACTCCCATTGGCCAAAAATAAAAATTTTCCAATGGTTAATACTCCACAACCGAATTCTAACTTGGGAAAACCTAAGGAAAAGGGGATTCATAGGTCCTTCCAAATGTCACCTTTGCCAAGCCAAGGAAGAAACAACGAACCATCTCCTTGACGAATGCACCTACACAACATAAATCTGGGACTGGGCAGCAGGTATCTTCTAACAGTTCAATAGGATCTGAGGTAACATCTCTGCAACTATCAACATCTGGAAAGAGAACTACAATGAAAACAAAGAGGTGAATCTCTGTTGGACCCTCATCACAGGAATGATCATATGGGAAATATGGAAGGAAAGGAACATGCGCATCTTTAGGAACCAAAGCTGGACAAAAGGGAAGATCAAGGAAACAATAATATCCATGACAAGAGAAACAGTACAGATCCACAACTGCCAGACAGGAAGAGCGCAACTCATAGACCAGAACTCCTGAATCCTAGAAGCCTTCCACTTGAAAGACGAACGCAACCCCAATCAGGTAAGACGGCCACCGCAACTCCATGTAGGTGAGCACAACTAGAAACCACCACCAGTAGGCTCCCTCTAGCTAAATTTCGATGGGGCGTCGAAAGGTAACCCATGACTGACAGGAATGGGAGGAGTAATCAGGGATAGTAAAGGAAATATCATTCAGCTGTACGCTGGGAGTCTGGGAAACTCAACCAACAACGTCACAGAATTTGGAGCCATGGAGACCGGCCTCGAGATTCTAAGCTAGGAAGGGATGACAAACGCCATAGTGGAAGGAGATTCCATGTTGGTTATCAACACAGTAAGGAGACTCCAAAACAGTACCAGAGTAGGCAAAATTCAGAGGCACTGGCGCTCGGCACATTCCCTGCAAAAAATTCAGGAGCACTTGTAGATGGGGATCACAGTGGAGTTGTGCTGGGTACAGAGGTCAGCAAATGGATTGGCAGACATAATTGCTAACGAGGGGGTCGACAAGGAAGGACAAGAACTGGACACTATCTGGAGTAACATCTCGAATGGTTAGTTCCGAACAGACTACATCCAACTAGTGACAAAAGACTGTGACAACAATTGAAGTATGGAAGAACACATTGAGGATGGAGGCGCAGGAATAACTGAAGGGCACGTAGGATGCAGGAAGAATCTGATAGCCCACCACTCAAACACGAGTTACAATGCAAATCCAGGTCACACAACAAGAGGAGGTAAGACACCACAGTCATGTCAATAGGAAGAAGTACAGGGGTTGTCCATGGAAAAAAAAAAAAATCAATAGGCGACAAAGGATGAAGAACATAAGGGTTTTCCATGGTCAGGTATGGGTACACCTCACCCAAGTACAGATACAGGGAGTGGTAATGATTTTCGTACAACATGCAGGGCAAAGGATTGGCACAGGGATTACGAAAGAGCTACCAAGAGCACACACTTCAAAACAATGAAAAAGGACCAGAAGGTACACCTTTATGAGCGGCCCATGATTGTCAGGACGAGCCCACAGCCGGGGAGATCCCATAAAAGAAGAAACACCAGGAATAGCCACAGACCATAGAGAAACAATTATAGAGGCCATCTTACATACCAGGAAGGGGAGAATAGGAACAGGAGAAGAACCCAAAGCAAAAACCACCACAAACAAGACAAGATGGTACGAATGAAGAAAACCCATAGTAAGAGAGGCCCCCAAGGGAAAGAACCTCCGCCAAGCGCACAGAGGATTACAAGGATGGAGCAAGAGGCCAAAGAAGCCAAGGGTACCTTTCTCACGCAGGTCGATCCAAAGGGAAAAGCGATCATCAACAGGTGGGAGAGAGAAATCAACACCACATGCAAGGGAAAAGCTTGGACGAAACTAATTTAGGAAGTGGACGGGATAAGGGACCCAGGGGCCACACAGTGCAGAACAACCCTCTACCACAAAACGATGGAGGAGGCCTGACGAACAAAAATGTTGATAAGCAAGATGAGCGCTGACCGAAAAGAGACCAGTAGGGAGGCAATTAGGGACCAAAAGAAGGTGCTCATAGAAATTCTAAGTCGCCTCAGCAATCTGGAGGCCAGTGTAAAAAGACTAGCTAAGGACCTGTTATCCCCGATATCTAGGGATAACTAGGAGATCATGTCTCGAGGCCCACATGGTCCTAGACATGGAGTACCGAGAGCAGGAGCGACTTGAGCATGGTCCTGGAGGGCCCATCTTCTTCTTCTCAGCCAACTTTGTCCTATCAGCAGTACCAACCTCCATCTTTACCGGCCTGGGCTTGCATCAGAAAGGACTCTTGCTCCATGAGGTAATTGGTCTGAGGTATCATGGTATGTGTCATATTTGATCATTATAACCTTCTTATGTATGAATTAGGTTCCTTTCATTTCGGATGACTGCTTGGATCTTACACAAATCCACTTGACCACTATTTGGGTGATTGATGGGGTAGCCTAGCAAGTTGGTATTCATGGGTTTTGGTTAGCCACCAAAGGGGGTTTGCAGAGCCATCGTCCACTTCCACCATCTTGTCACTTTTCCATCTTATATCCCGCTCATCTATCCCACTCCCCTAGTCTGGCCATTAGGAGGACCATCCAGGGTACACCTTGTCTTGTGGGAAGAAGGGGCTAAAGGCCCAGGGGGTAAAAGTAGCTGGTAAAAGATAAAAGCCATAGGAAATGAAAACCTAGAGATGCTTCGCCCAGGGGATCCCCGAGAAAGCAATAAAAGGCCTCTCGATAAGAAACTAAGGGACCCTAAGAAAATAATAAATAAATAAATGCAAGACCTAACCAAGAGGATGGGAGGTCTCATCCCGAGCCGGCCCATTATGTTCATAGGTATTTAGCGGTATGACATTGCCACCATCTGGTCACCAAACCAGGGCAGT
>ML795074.1:59339-102264 GCA_009831015.1 Picea engelmannii | reverse complement strand
TCTCCTTGACTATCTCATTTGGGCAGCAATCTGTGAAAGGGAATTTCTTTGACTTGATCTATTACCCTTAGCCCTTCATTGACCTAGATTGCTTAGGGACGTCTCCCTTGGACTAGCCCTCCTAAATAGAAAGAGCCCCCCATCGAGGTGACAGTGGGTGGGGAAGCTCCTGTTACGTCGGTTCTAAGCATTGACTCAAGCTATCTAAACCTTTCATACAAACCGTGCGATAACAGGACCAAAGGGGCCAGAAGGAAAAAATGGAACGAATGGCAGGCCAATTCCACCTTTACCTATGCTATGTCCACCACACGGACATCAGTCCAGCAGACCGGAGCGAAACACCAACTTGTATCAGAAAGACGCACACGGTGGAGCCGAGGAAGGAGAACAAGGCTAGAAAGGATGGAGACGAAAGGCATCCCATCATCCTGGACTAGCGGGGGATCAACCCCTGGTCAAGTTGTATTCAGTGTAGGAGATACCCCTTTTTAATGATTATGTCTTTTGTTTATGTTATGGTTCAGTTTATCAAACTGGTCTTCGGAGGACTGAGTCGGTTTCCCATGGTGGTGGCCCAACCCTCCCCCTGCTATCTTAGACAACGCAACGCTGGGATCCCTGATCTGGTTTCCTTTTTCGCAGATCAAGGGACTTCCCTTTTCTTTTTTGTATCATAACTTCTCTCATTAATATAGGATTTCACACTTACTTAAAAAAAAAAAACATTTTAATTAATTAAATAAAATTTTAACTTTTTAATAAAATTCCTATCAATTTGATTTAAAAATTCCAAAAAATAAAGTTCACTTATTAATTTACTCTTTACATTAACGTTTTCCATATTTAATTTTTTAATAACAAAATATATATATATAAGTTTTCTATATATATTGGAACAGTTTTTTCTCTCTGGTCAGAATTGTCGGAACTTGGGGATTTAACAATTTAAATATGAAGTTTAAAATAAGACAAAACCCAAAAAAAAAAGGTTTTTTTCTCAATTGTCCGAATTTGGGGATTTAACAATTTAAATATGAAGTTTAAAATAGTGCAAAACCCCTAAAGAAGGTTTTGAAATGCAGTCGTGCTACCTCTGCAAATCTATCAAATTCAACCTCATTTTTTTACCATAAAGTTTAATCTCAATACACAATATTATTATTGGGTGAGCAAGCTTGTGCTCGCCATGGATACTAGAGTTGAACTTACTCGAAGTTCTCTTTATAATAATTCCAAAAAGTGATCCACTCTGTGAACGGCATAGCTGAATAAAAAGCTTTGCTATAAAGTTATTAGCATGAATGACTGTCACCTAAAACCAACGAATAAATGCATATAGACATTTTTCTTTCATTGTATATTCAAGCGCTACAACATATTAAATCCAGTACACACTGTAGTCTGTAATATTCAAGCACTGCAACATATTAAGTCTGTAATATTCAAGCACGGTAAAACCCTAAGTGACTTCTTCGAACATGAGTGAACACAATCCATTAAAACCCCAACTGGTCTGAAAACACAGTGTACTTAGCACAATCCATCGAAAAGAGTTTTTTGGGGATTTATTAATCAAACCCGGCCTCCATTGACACGAACAACCTGACCGTTAACCCATTCTCCTTCGTCGCTCGCCAAGAACGCAACCAGCGGAGCTACGTCTTCCACCCTACCCAACCGTTCAAAGGGACTGGATTTGGCCGCGGCTTCCACCTCGGCCTCGCTCCTCCCGGCAAGAAACATATCAGTGGCAACAGGGCCTGGAGCCACACAATTTGCAGTAATCTGAGTGCCTCTCAACTCCTGTGCCAGAATTCTCGTCATCATCTCCATCGCCGCCTTGCTAGCCTTATAGGCACCGAACCCCGGTGTCAGCATTC
Source organism: Picea engelmannii (assembly GCA_009831015.1). Classification (NCBI taxonomy): domain Eukaryota; kingdom Viridiplantae; phylum Streptophyta; class Pinopsida; order Pinales; family Pinaceae; genus Picea; species Picea engelmannii. The sequence goes on along the minus strand of ML795074.1, from coordinate 100,381 downwards.
CCACACCGGAGCTGCTTATGTTGATGATGCGACCACCGCCCCCGCGGACGACCCTCTTGGCGGCTTCTCTGCTACACAGAAACGCTCCCTTGCAGTTCACTTGGAAAGTCCGGTCCCAGTCTTCATTGGAGGTCTGTGCGATGGTCGGATTCTTGGAGTCGAGAATTCCTGCGTTGTTTACCACGATGTGGAGGGGCCCAAACGTGTGCTCCGCCATGTCAAATAGCTGGACGACCTGGGAGGGCTCTGCGACATCGGCCTTGCACACAACCGCCCGAACACCAACACCACAAGAAGTCGAGGAGTTATTGATTAAGGAAGCCACTTCCTCTGCGTTGCGTTGATTGGAGGAGTAATTAACGATTACTCTGGCTCCTTTCTCCGCCAAATGGAGGGAGATCTCCCTGCCAATCCCCCTGGACGCACCTGTTACAACGGCTACTCGGCCTTCCAACGGCATCGTCATCCTCGTCTTCTGCTCCCCCATCTGCTTCTGCTGCTCTGGAGGAGTCGCCCTGAGAGGTGTCTATTTATGCCGTGCGGCCCCGTCGTTTACTGGTTGGAGTCGATACACCCGTGACTGAATGACATCATTGCTGGCGTGAAGAAAGAAAACAAAACAACCACCTTATCAACAATTATAGAACCAATCGACTTGCATCCATTCAATAAAGATTTTTTTCGAGTTAAGGGAGCAATTTTTCCTATGGAGTTACTTTTTTTTTTTGGACCTATGTTTTATGGTGGTTCGTTTTTAAATTTTTGATCAATCCAGAATTCTGATCGATTTTCTGAGCATCTAGGTTGGTTTAAAATGGGAGAAAACCCCCAAAGTAAGATTCTGAAATGCATTGAACTTTGATCCATACAAAACTCAAACTACCCTTGAAAATTTGACCAAATTCAAGTTTTCCTATATAAAAAGTTAAACTTGAAAAAAAAAATTGCTTCCGGTTTGCCTACTCCTATATTGTTATAAATAGCATACCCCTCACTCTGTAACGATAACGCCTATGTGATTGAAAATAAAAATATAAGATGAAGGAAGAGATAGTTTATATTATATCTATTTAAAAAATCCTTATTATATTGCCGAGAAACACGAAGGTAGTATATAGCAATGAGTTAGCATTGATTTTCATTCAATAAATTGATAGTGTTATTGTAGTGTTCACTTCATTCTAGGTTTAAAATTAATTTTGACATGACTATATATGAGTGTCACTTTCTTATAAGGTACCACTCTATTGATAAAATAATTTTATAACAAATATAAAATAAAAACCATACATATGTTCATATTGAATTAGCCACATTTCACAACTTCCAAAACACATTGAATGGAGACACTTTACCCATCAATTCTATATAAACCAAGTCACATGAAATGAATCCATTGACCTATGAAATAAGATTTTATTTTTTTTGTTTTTTTGTTTTTTCTTATTTTTCCAAATGTGTAGTTATGAAACCATTTTTAATTCTTTTGGTAAGTTAATTGATAGTTGCGGGGTTACAAACCCAATGGATCTAGTGGCAGTCGGGAAACTTGCTGGCATTGGTGGGGCAAACTCCCATCCGTTTTTTTGGCAGACGGTTAAACCTGTCAAGACAATCTCTACAAACGCAAAACCTCTACTATACACTAAAAACTGCTATTCAAATGAACAACTGCTTATGGAGACATATGATAGAAAGGCTGGGCTCCAAAATAAATTTAGGTTTTTTTGAAATGACATATTTTAATTATAGGAACGAGCTAAAGCACTTCACACCCTCTGAAAGGAATGAAAAACCTCAAAGGCAAAGGAAACTAGGTAAGTTTACATAGATTTGAGTAAAATTTCTTTTATTATCTTCGTAGGCGGTATATCGCAGCCTCTGCACTTAATCTATTTAAGAGATTATTTACATGGTATATTGAATAAACAAGGCTACTAGGTAGCATATACCTGCCGAATATAATAATGAAAGTTTAAGGAGATAGGGAGAGAAGGAGTAGGCATGAAATGACTAGATAGAAGGAGTGTATATTTTATGGTCAACCATGAACTAATAGAAAGTCAAACCTAACTCAACACTCTCAATAAAACTCTCAATGTGTTTTGGGAGTTGTGAAAGGAGGCTAATTCAATATGAACATATGTATGGTTTTTATTTTATATTTGTTATAAAATTATTTTATCAATAGAGTTGTACCTTATAAGAAAGTGACACTCATATATAGTCATGTCAAAATTAATTTCAAACCTCGAATGAAGTGAAGGTTGCAATAACACTATCAATTTATTGACCAATAAGAGGTCATAAAAATATTAATATTCTTATATTGAAAAATATTTTTTTTTATTTGTTATGTTCAACATTAAAATTTATACACATTTTTTAAGTCAACATAAAATTAATATGAAAGTCAATGTTAACTCATTGCTATATACTACCTTCGTGCCTCCGACAGTAAAGTTTACTTTTAAAATTAAAATTTTTAAAAGTTGAAAAAAAATAATAGAAATTAAAAAAGAATATTGTAATGTTAATATACTAAGATATTAAATACTTATAAATAATATAAATATTATATTTATTATATTTTAATTATTATCAAAATCTAATTTGAAGAGATTTTAGTCTCTCTCATTTGTCCATTATATATAAAATGAATTCAATTCAATTTTATTTTAATTTTTTTGGTACAGAATCAATAATATATTGGCAAATTTGATTATTCTTTATTATGCAAGCAATAAAATGTTAGGAGATAATTTGTAAAAATATTATTTTTTTAAGGATTTTATATATTTACTATAAAATTTGAGATATTTTTAAGGTTAAATAATTTATTTTATAGAATTTGGGTGAATCACTTTAAAAAAAAATTGATTAAGCTTATACTTTTTACTTGGTTTTTTTAGTCAAGGAAAATGGAAATAACTATAGTAAATAGGCTAATTCAGATTAAGCTTAATCATTTTGACTTAAAAAATCAAGTAAACAGTGTAAGCTTACACTTTTTTGACTTGGTTGGGACTGACCCGCTGGACCTTATAGAAGACTCGAGACTCAGAGGAAGAATCATAGACGCCCTGAACTCAACTTTCCTGACACTCATCCCCAAAGAAAACAATCCATCCACCTTTTGGGACTATAGACCGATTGCTTTATGCAATCTTTGTTACAAACTGATCACAAAAATCATTGCAAACAAGATCAAGCCCATCCTCTCAAGGAAACTTTCGGGTGAACAACTGAGATTTTTAAAAGGAAGATAGATCTTAGATGCCACTGGAACGGCACAGGAGTGCCTACACAAGCATCAAGGCGAAAAAATCAAAGGCACTCATTTTGAAATTGGATCTGAAAAAATCCTTTGATTGCATAGATTGGGATTTCCTTAGATTAATCCTGACTCAATCGGGCTTCAGTCTTTCCTCTATTAAGTGGATCATGTGCGGAGTGACAATTGCAAATTTTTCTGTCCTGGTGAATGGAAAAACTTCCCCATTTTTCCGTAGTGGCAGAGGCTTGAGGCAGGGCTGCCCACTCTCCCCTTTATTATTCATATTGGTCATGGAAGGCATGCCACTACTCCTAAGAAATAGTCAATCTGAAAGGAATATTTATGGGATAAAAGTTTCCAGATTTTTCAGGATTTTACACCTATTGTTCATTGACGATGTACTTATGATGACCAACAGCTCTATTTAGGAATGGATGGAGATCAATGAACTACTGAAGACCTTCTACAATGCATATGCACTAAAACTTGCACTAAAATATAAAAATAAAAGCAAAACAATCTCAATAATTATCGTTAACAAAGTTATTGTAAGTTTTAAACCTGTGAAGTAAAGTAATGCATATGCATTCTAAGAAAAACAAAAATTAATCAATGGCTCACACATATAGTACACAAAGATTTATGTTGGAAACCCTTAACTGGGAGAAAACCAACCTTCCTTAGTGTCGCACATCTCAATTCTTCATTGTATTAATTCCACCATTCGCAAGAAAATATATACACAATATTTTAGGTATTTCGCGGCTACCAAAATCCTAAATCCTTAATTTGGGATTAATTTAGAAAACTGCTAAAAATTTAAAAAAATTGCCCAAAAAATTTGTTGGGGTGCTCCCTCGGAATCCCCTAGGAAAGCGCCCAGTGCACATGACACAAGATCGAAGGGGGGTATCATCAGATGTAGTCGTCAAATCTGACACACCCCCCCACACACATGCAAAGAATATAACACCTACCCAACATTCTCCCACTTGTTGTTTTCTTTGCATACATGGGGTCACAGGATTACACAGTCAACAATCTAGGGAAGTAATGCCCATTTTTATCTACACTAGGAGAACTTCTCAGAACTCCCCGAATTTTTCAATGAAACTACAACATTCTTCAAAGTGTCTACCTTCTCCAACAACACCTTCTTGTCTTCAACCATGTCTCTCACAAAGTGATATCGAACATCAATATGTTTTTCCTTTGAATGATAAGTTGAGTTCTTTGCCAGGAAGATTGCACTCTGACTATCACAATCTAACCTTATTTCTTGTTGTACCAACCCAATACCTGAACACAATATCGGTAACCATATTGCTTCCTTGCATGCATGAGTGGCTTCCATGTATTTATCTTATGTAGTTGAGAGTGCCGCTACAACCTATCTTTTGCTCATCCAACCGATTTCTCCTCCAAATAGGTTAAACACATACCCACTAACAAGTCTTCTATGATCCATATCTCCAACCCATTCTACATCAACAAACCCAGGTATCTCCAACACTTTGTCCAATCCTGGTCTTTCTTGGTAGAAAAATCCATAGCTAGGAGTGCCACGCAAATACCTGAAAACCATCTTTACTATTGTCCAATGCTCCTCCGTTGGTTTTGACATATATCTACTCGAAACTCCCATTGCATGTGTAATGTTTGATCTAGTACAAACCATTGCATACATCAAACTGCCAACCACACTAGCATATGGAACATGGGACATGTCCTCTTCCTCTTCTTGTGTCTTAAGACATTGATCTACATATAACTTTACACCTACAAGAATATGAACCTTAGCCGGTTTACTTTCCTACATATTAAACCTCTGCAATATCGTCTCAACAGGTTTTCTCTTATTCAACCAAAGTGTCATGTTTGCATGATCTCTTTTAATCTCCTTTCCCATAATGAAGTTAGCAACACTAAGATCCTTCATGTCAAATTTGGAGGATAGTTGTGATTTCACCTCCTTGATAACATCCATGTTATTTCCTACCAGCAACATGTCATAGACATACAACACTACATAAATGAAGTGATTACCAATCTGCTTGGAATATACACAGTGATCGTCCCTGCTTCTCACAAATCCCAGTCCAAGTATGTATGTGTCAAACTTTTTGTACCACATCTTAGGTGATTGCTTCAGACCATATAGTGACTTCTTTATATTGAAGAATAACTCTTTTTTTTCCTTCACTGCAAAGCTTTCTGGTTGCTTCATGTAGATTTCTTCTTCTAGATCCCCATGTAGGAATGTTGTCTTCACATCCATCTGTTATATTTCAAAATCTAAAGAAACAACAACATATAAAATAAATCTAATAGAAGTTAACTTGGCAACAAGAGAAAAAATTTCACCAAAGTCAATTCCCTCCCTTTACCTCGGAATAACCTTTTTCTACTAACCAAGCTTTGTATTTCTCCACTTCGCCTTCTGCATTCAAATTCTTCTTAAACACCCATTTGCTTCCAATGACTTTTCTTCCAATTGAAACTCAACTAGATCCCATGTCTCATTCTTATCCAAGGCATCCATCTCTTCAACCATGGCCTTCTTCCATATTTTACTATCCTCTGAATTCATTGCTTCCTTGATAGTTCTAAGATCATCATCAGTAATAGATAAAGCAAAATTAGCATGAGAATTAGGTGGAATATACATTTTTGGTTGCCTTCTTTCCCTCATTGATCTCCTCAATACTAGAGTATGAGGTTCTTCTTCTTCTTATTCATATTTTCCCATTGGTTCGGATTTTGCATCATCTAACTCAAACTCTATTTTCTTAGATTCTTCATGCCTTGGTAGGAATTCCTGTTTGGGAACATATTTAACCTCTCTAAAAAAACATCCTGACTATAAACAATTTTCTCAGTTTCTAGGTTCCAAAGCTTATAACCTTTCATACCATCTTTATAACCAATAAAGATACACTTTTCATCTTTATTATCCAGCTTACTCATATTTTCCTTTGGAACATGTACATAAGCATCACAACCAAACACTCTGAGATGTTCAAGAGAGGGTTTATTACCAATCCATACCTCATGCAGAGTTTTTTCCACCAACGCTGATGAGGGTGATCTATTTACCAGGTCGCATGTAGTATCCACTGCCTCTTCCAAGAATTCATGTCCTAACCTGACACCATTGAGCATGCTCTTTGATTTTTCCATCAACTTCATGTTCATCCTTTTTGCAACCCTGTTATGTTGAGGTGTGTATGGAGTGGTGATCCGAAAATACTTAAACACAACTTATTGATTTACTTATATACATGCAGTATCTAACTTGATCCATAATAATTTACTGATCGTATTGGGGTGGTTTGCGGAATTTTGATGATGTGATTTTTACCCAAAAACTTATAAAATGAAGATTATCTTTGCTTAATGATGAGATCACATAGCATAAAATAAAAGAACTCAAATTACATAGAGAGTACATACTTTTGTTTCATCTTTAAGTTCCCTTCAATCCAACAAAAACTGCTTTCTCCACCTCAAATACCAAAATCACATATAACATGACTCACATATACCAATTTAATGGACGCTCTTAAATTTAATTACTCAAAAAAATAAAATAACTTCACCATTGAAATCCTTGCGAAATTTTGAGAAATTTGACTATAAATTTGACCAATTTCTAAACTAGCTCAATTTCACCCACTTTGGCACGCAAAATGATGCATTAAATGCTCATTAATGGAAAATTGAGAAAAGAATTTTACAAATGACGTCAAATCACAAAATATACCTCAAATTCATTATCCTTGCGAAAAGTTTTGAAAAATTAGTATAAAGTTGCCTATGTTATGTTAATATACCTCATGGCACGCTTTACGAGACAATGCTAAACTACTCTTCTCCTACAAATACGTCCATATAGTCTATACAACCTTGGGATATGTGCCCTTCATCATACTTCTTCTATATTTGTATTGTGTCTCGAGATCTATGCATGGGGATGTGTGTGCCTTGGGATCTATGTTGAATATATAGGGCTAGGTTCGAAAACCTCCTCTCGAATTAGTTGGCAACTAAATGCCAAAAATAGTGGCATCTCTGTTAAATATAGGCTCATTGGTGTATTGGTTAGAACCATGGATATTAATAACGTAGGTCCAAGGTTCTATTCCCGTGATCCTCTCTTGGAATATTTGTTGGTTTATTGGTTTGTTATATAGTTTTAAAACTATATATAGGATATGGTTTTAAACCATATGCTATGTATGTTGGTATAAATTTAAGCCCCCATGTGATATGGTGGAGTGTGGTCGTATGTTAATACATAAACCAAGGGATAAGCCTAGGGTCGAGGGCTTAGACCCTTGGCCCTTTAGCCGCCCAAACAAACTTTAATATTAATTCAAATATAATATATGCCTTATAGAGGTTAACACACAAATGAGGGTGCGATGGTAATGGGGTTTTTGTTAAGGCTTGGGAGGTTATGGAGGTCACGGGTTCGACCCCCATCGACTCCATAATATTAATAAACATTAACCATCACTTTTCAATGGGGGCTTCCATGTCGTAGCCTCTCATTGGCTCATACTTGCCACTTGCCAATATACCATTCTTCCACCTGGAGGTACGATCTGCCCAATCATCTGCCAACTGGATATGCCACGTCACTTGTTGTGTGGCCATGTGCCATGTGTCACCCTTGCAATGGTGACATGCGTCACCTCTTTTTTCCCATGTGCTTTGACCTTTGGCCTGGTTGACCCAAACTTTGATCTCTTATATCTTTTCAATATGAACTCAGTTTCACTTGTTGTTTGTGTCGTTGGAAAGATGACGATGAGCTCTACACATTGATGTTGTTTTCAAGAGAATTTGGGATGGTAGAATTTTGAGAATTTGTGGATCCCCTAGAACCTCTGTGAGCATTCTAAATCCTCCCGGACCTCTATGAGTGTTCCTTATATCCTCCTGGATCAAGTAGTCTTCTGCCTTGCTATTCCACACTTCTTACAAAACTCTTTGAATTCATTCCCACAAAATTATGTGCCATTATCTATCCTCAACACCTTTATTTTCTTCTCTGTCTAATTTTCTACCAGATCCTTAAACTCTTTAAATTTATCAAATACCTCAGATTTCTTCCTGAGAAAATAAATCCATGTGTTCCTTAAGAAATCATCTATGAATGAAACATAATACACAAATTTACCTAGTGATGGAACAAGCACAGGTCCCAACACATCATTGTGTATCAACTCTAAGATCCCCTTTTCTCTTGTAGCACCATATGGGAATCTTACTTGATTTTGTTTACCATATGTTTAATGTTCACAGAAATCAAAATCCAGGGTGAAATTATACATACCTTCAACCATACCTTTACCATGTAGTGTTTGAAGGCCCTTTTCTCCAATATGTACCAATTTTTGATTCCATAGCATGGAATTTTTTCGAGGGACAACATGGATATTGTCTTCTTTATTTATCTACTTGGGGACAAAAAAACTATTACACCCGCCAGTATAAGTGCTTCCCAACAAATTATACAGAGTTCCGCATCGAACTCCCCTCATCAACACCATTTCTCCTCTAACCTTATTGCAAGTGTCCTTTCCCAATAAAGTATCCACACCTGCATCATCCAACTTACTTACATATATTAAAGGTTCTTGGTTAGATCTGGGATGTGTAGAACTCCAAGGAGAGTTCTAATCCTTCCATATTTCAACAACAACTTAATCCTTCCACGTCCCATGATTTTGGTTTTCAGGTCATCTCCAAGGAAGACATCACCACCATCATACTTTTCATATTCATTGAACCAATCCCTGTGAGTAGTCATATGAAATGATGCACCTAATTCAATGAACCATACATCACGATCTACATGTGTACCGATAGATTCCAAGTAAACATCACCTCCTTCTTCTGTGGAGGTTTTCGCCTATGTGGAAGAGGAATCATAAGATCCCTTTTCTTTATCAACTTTTTTAGACCTGCAATCTTTCTTATAATTCCCAAGTTTACCACATTTCCAAGATTTCCTCAAAGATTTTCCTAGGGATTTAGATCTACCTTTAGATTTAGATCTCCCCCTCGAATACTTATTTGTATCCCTATCTTTGGGATGACCTCTTACAAATAAAGCATTTGTGCTATGACTATCCATTCTTTTCTTCCTCATCTCTTCTGATAACAAGGATGGAACCACATCCTCATGCTACAATGCAGATTGAGTAGTACTACCAATTGCTACAACCAGATTATCCTAGGAGTCTGGAAAAGAACATAACAAAGTAATACACTTATCTTCTTGTGCAAGCTTAATATTAACAGATCCAAGTTGACTTACCATAATATTGAAGGCATTTAAATTCTCTTTCATAGAATCTCCATCTTCCATCCTAAGATGATACAACTTCTTTTAAAGAAACAACGTGTTTACTAGGGACTTCGACTGATATAAATTCCCCAACTTTTCCAATAGTTCCTTGTCTCTAGATTCGCCCGACACATTCAATAACACTGAATCATCCATGCATAGTTGAATTGTACTCCTTGCTCTCCTATCCATCTTCTTCCAATCTTCTTGCGACATACCAATATATTGAGTACTAGTAGTTTGTGTACGTGTAGGTTGTGTACCAGTATATCATGTACCAAGATCCACAATGATCCATTGTTCTTTGTCTATAAGAAGGTCCTCCATCTTGAGCTTCCATATCTCAAAGTTTTTACCATTGAATTTCTCAATCTTGATTCTAGAATTGCTCGCATATTTTTCAACACATGAATCACCACTGCAAAGCTCCCATTGAACCCAGGTTTATCATAGACCCAAGATGAACTTGATCTATCAAGACCGAGCCAAACCCTCAACAACAAAGGAGTTCCTATGAAGCCAAAAACGTGCTCTGATACCACATCTAAGTTTTAAACATTTGAATTAAAGCAATGCATATAGATTCTAAGAAAAATACAAATTAATCAATGGCTCACACATATAGTACACATAGATTTACGCTGAAAACCCATAACCAAGAGAAAACCAACCTTCCTTGGTGTTGCACCTCTCAACTCTTCATTGTATTAATTTCCCCATTCGCAATACAATATATACAAGATATTTTAGGTATTCCACAGCTACCAAAACCTTAATTCCTTAATCCATGATTAATTTAGAACATCGTTGAAAATAACAAAACGCTAAAATAGATAAAAATGCCCCCCCCCCCCAAAAAAAAAGGGGTGCTTCCTCAAACCATGTCATCTTTGGGCTACCTCTTGGAGCCGAACACTCTGTGGAATCCCCTAGGAAACCACCCAACATGCACGACACAAATAGAAAAGGGGGGTATCGTCAGAAACAATCGTCAAATCTGACACACCCCCCACACACATGCAAAGAATATAACCCCTACCCAACAATTATACACTCCTACAAAGTTGAAAAACTTTTTCTTCCTGCCTCATTTATTTTCTTAATTTCTCTACTACCTGTCGTTGTAGGAATCTATTTCTATCCTTGTTGTTGTTACTTTTCTCCCTGTAATCATTTGCGTTGTTCATGTACTTTCAGCTATACATTTTCATTTTCATTTTTATCTTGACCTTGAATTACCTAGAGTTTGGTGCACTCAAACATAAATACATGCTTAAGATGTTCCAAGGTGGTTCAAAAGGTTCACACCGATTACTTACAACATTCAAATGTCTAGAACAAATCATTTTAATTCTATTCTGATAGAGTTGGTTTAATTTTTTTTGATAATCCAATACATTGAAGTTATTTGAATGCTTTCATTTCAAGTAGTTGTGGATTGGTTGTTATCAATACAATCAACTAGTTTGTAGTTAGCATAAATTGTGTGTATGAATCTGATTTTGAATACCTTTTAGGTCTTAATACCTTTCTTTTGCATTTAATTGAGTATATTGTGTCATGTCCAATCCAAATTGATTTAGTACTGGAAGCAAAAGGAACTCTAATGGAATAAAACACAACTACTATAACATTTTTTTTCATTGTTTGTAATAGACACAAAAATGATTAGGCTAGGATTTAAAATGAGTGTCCTTTGTCTGCCATCTTTAACAAACCCACACTGTACACAAATCCTATGCTTATTTCTCATTCAAACAAAATCAATCTTCACAAAAACTCAGGGATCCCAAGTCATCCAATACAATTCAACAAAGAAATATATGACATGCATAGTACTCAATACAACACCATATGTGTTTCTACCCATTTGAATGCTCCAAACCTGTAAAACCAAAGCCTTCATTTCCCTATGCATCTGCAATCCTTACAAGGTCTCTTTGGTCCTCTTGGTCATGTCCATGAATTTCTTGTCGAGTGAGAGAGCAAGTCCAACTTTGTTTTAGTGAAATATGTAGTGTTTTGTTTTTTGTTTTTGTTTTTGTCTTTTTGTCCATTCTTTGTTTCCTCGAACTCAAGGCCTCTTGAATAATGGCCCAGGGGCACTGGAATCGACAAGAGGAGCAAATTGGATACTAGGTGTAGGAATTTTTAACAAAATTTTAAACAAAAATGATCAGAAAAATGTGACAAGAAAAGATCCAAATCTTAATATATTTAGACTAAGCAATACTTATATCTGTATCATATAAATCCAAAAATCATATTAAAATTTCTAGAAATAGTTTAAAAGATAAATTAAATATTTTGTTTATAAATTTGGTTTATCAAATTATTTATTAAATTTAAATTTAAAATAAATAGAAAATATATTATTAAATTTAAATAAAATAAATAAATAATATATTTTAAGAAAAGAAAAAATATATTCAAAACTTTAAATTGAAATTTAAAAATTAGAAATTTATATTCAAAAACTTTAAATCGAAACTTAAAAAGGTTTTAATGATACCTGTTGTATGGAAAGCGCACCACAGAAGACCATCACATCTCCACTTAAAAATTCGGTTAAGGACTCGTACCTATCTCAGTCGAGCCTTAAACATGGCAAAAGTCTCCCTTTTTCCTCGAAGATTAACCAGAGTTGTCTCGGAGGAGAGGTTGATGGTGTGAGGTGCAGAGAACAGAGCACAAAGAACTCTGAGCCCCTTTTGACCAAACCTTTGGATAGGCTTGTTAAGGAGAAGCGTACAACCAAAGTTTGGAAACCTAAGAGACAAAGGTGAAGGTTAGTCATGGGGGGCAATGTAGGTTTGGAAGAATCCTGCAACTTGACGCTCTACATCGTAGTTGCTAGGATGGCCTATCGCTCTCGTATTCAGATGCAGCTTGAAGATTAGGTACAAAAGAATTCACTACCTTTTTTAGGTTACTGTCGAGTCTTCCTTTCCTTGTCTCGGGAATGGTTCGACTTTGTCTTTATAATCCCAAAATATACTAAACGTATTTTGGAGGTTTTTTGGTGAATTGATGGTGGAAGCCTTATGATAAAAAGATGGAGATTCGGTTTCAACCTGACTACTAAGTATTTTAGCTTTCGACACTTATGGGTGCTTCTTCCAAATTTGCCTCTACAATTGTGGAATCACAGAGCGCTGAAGGCGATTGGAGATTGTTTGGGTTGCTTTATTGGGGTAGATGAAGCTGCACTTCTTACAAGTGATAAACAGATGGCACAAATTTTGGTTGAGGTGGACACCCATGCGGGTTTATTAGAAGTTTTAGAAATAGAATGGAGAGATTTCTTGTCCACGCAGAGGCTGGACTATTTAGGTCTGCCATTCAGATGTTCCAAATTTAGACAGACATGGCACTTGAGAACTAATTGTACTTTTATTCAGGTTTTACACGAGGATATTGGTACATCAGATGAAGAATTTGGTGACATAGTTTATAGAATAGTGGATGATTGTGGTTAAGTAGAGACTTCAACACTTAGCTTGAAGGTCAATACTGAGGAAAAGGACACATCCTTTGTCAGTTTTTCAAGACTGGACAAAAGAAAGCTTTGTTTTCTAAATTTGTAAGGACCTTGTCAGGATTGTAAAGTTTTCTGAGAAGCACTAGAGGATGTTGGTGTTTTAAGACTCAATGATTTAATTCTAGCATGTGACCTAAACTTAATTACTTCCTCACATAAATTATGGGGTTTGTCAGCACAGATGGACTCTGTGGCTAGCTTCTTCGATCATCTCCACTTTTGTGGATTTGATCCCCAAAGTCAATAAACCTACAGTTTTCAATGATTTCAGGCTAATCTCTCTCTGTAACCTCTGTTACAAAATTATTTCAAAAATCATTGCCAAAAGACTAAGACCTATTCTATCCAAAGTACTTTCAGAAGAACAGCTTGGATTTATCAAGGGTCGCCAAATATTGGATGCTATAGGAACCGCTCAGGAATGTCTTCATAGCATTAGAGCAAAGAAGATGCGAGCATTAATTCTAAAACTTGATTTGAGGAAGGCTTATGACTGCACCAATTGGGATTTATTAAGACTTGTACTTCATCAAAGTGGATTTGGGTTAAAGACTACAAATTGGATCATGGCTTGTGTAGTTTCTACTACCTATGCTACTTTAATAAATGAAGAGGCAACAAATTTCTTTAAATGTAGTAAGGGTTTGAGATAGGGATGTTCGTTATCTCCTTTACTATTTATCTTAGTAATGGAGGGGCTTAGTGTGGCCTTAAAGAAATCAAAATTAGATGGTCAGATAACAGGGATTAAAGTATCTAGTATGATTAGGATCGTACATTTACTATTTGTGGATGACATTCTTATTATGACAAAAGATTCTTTAGCCGAGTGGGAGAAAATTCAAAGTATACTTCAAGTTTTTTGCCGATCTTTAGGGTTGATCATAAACAACCAAAAATCCATTGTTTTACATGTGGGTGTTGACACTGGATCTCTTGAAAGAATAGTAAATATTATCGGTTATCCTGTTAAAGATCTTAACTGTGGCTTCAAATATTTGGGTTATTTGATGAAGCCAAGAAGCTATAAAACCATGGATTGGAAATGGTTAGTTGACAGGTATGAGTCGAGGATCAACCTTTGGTGTAATAAATGGCTCACTTTCGGAGTTCGTCTAATTCTTATAAAATCTGTGCTCGAGAGTTTACCGGTCTATTGGATGACACTCGCCCATATCTCAGTAACTGTGTTAACTAAGTTACGTAGACTTAGTTATGAATTCCTATGGGCTGGAAATAAAACTAAGAAGTGCTACCATCTGTGTAATTGGAAAACTATTGCAAAGCCTAAACATCTTGGAGGATGGGGCTTACGTAATATCTTTATCTTTAATAGAGCTCTGGCTACTAATACTTTATGGCGTTCTTTGATGAAGCCCAGAATCTGGCATAGGGTTATCAAAGAGAAATATTTACCACATGTTCCTGTAAGCACTTGGTTGTGATCGAATGAGAGATTTTCATCCTTTGGCTCCCAATCATGGAAAAATATTCTTAATACATTGCCAATTATCCTTGATAGAGTAGCTTGGACTCCTGGTTCAGGGAAAGCGATCATTATTGGAAGGGATTTTATTAGTGGTTTGAAAGAAGCTTCATTACTATCGGAGGAACTGATCCAGGAACTAAACATAAAGCATATCTTTTTTCTTTTTCAAGCAAGTCGACCATCATCCATTAGCTTGTTGGGTCATAATTGGATCACTAGCAGCGATATGGAACTGGAAGGGGACCTTGGCTATGAGTGGGAAAATTACATAAACCTTCTTCTGCATGCTGGCATTGTCCTAAAGGAAAATCCTGATGAACTTTCTTGGATAGGAGTTGATAATACAGGTCTTATATCAGTTAAAAATGTTTACAATACTCTATCAAACAAGTTCTGGTCGGGGAAGGCAGAAGGATGGAGAATACAATTATGGAAATGGAGTTGTCCTTTAAAAATTAAAATCTTCTTTTGGCTATTGTTGGAGAACAAGATACTTACTCGGGAAAACCTTCTGAGGAGGGGCTGGTATGGTCTTGGTATGTGTTGTTTGTGTAGAACAAATGAAGAGTCGAGCCAACATTTATTTGTTAGCTTCCCATTTACTTTTTCAATTTGGGATGAAGTTAAACGAAATTTAAAATTAGTAAATGGATGGAATGGAGATTTTGTTCGGGAGTGCTTTCAAAACTGGCTTTTTCAGAATAATCTGATCAGAGAGATAACCACCTTCATTTGTTGGTTTATTTGGAAGGACATGAACAAAAAACTTTTTGAATAAAGATCGCCCTCGACAAAAAGAGTTCTCTTTCTTGCAACAGGATCTGTGGTCTCAAAACAAATCATTTCCGTGGTCTCTTCAAAAAGACTACAACCGATTAGCTTCCTTAAAGACAAGGTTTAGCATGGTTTGATGGGGCCTCACAACTCACTAGAAATCTGTGTGGAGCAGGAGGAGTTATCAAATTAAATAATCTAGTTGAATATTGATGGACTTTAAAGTGTATTTCAGGTACTAATTCAAAGGCGGAGCTCATGGGATCATGAGCAACCATTATTTTAGCAAAAATCCTCAGTATCCAATAACTGCATATGATGGGGGACCCTATGACTGTTATGAATTGTCTTAATGGCAAAGGTATTTTACAGGTGGCCAATTTGAAGAGATGGAAAAATAGAATAAATGACTTATTGCCTTTTTTCAAGTCTATTTCATTTTCTCATATCTATCGAGAAAGAAATATTGTGGCTGATGGACTATCAAAAAAAGATTTAAACTTGCTTGGGGGTCATATCGCGTACAACCAATGGAATGATGGACAGGAGGGTCCTATTATTCTCCTGAATATGTAATCTTGTTTCTTTGCTTTCTTGGTATGATCTAGGCTTTTTCTAGGAGTGGCTCTTTGGCTTTTGCAGTGATATGTATATGATGCATGGACTTTTTTTTGCTTTGGGGTACTGATGAGAATATATATTTTGATTGTAGTTTTTGGTTTTGGAACCAAGTGGGACAGATGTCTAGTTTTATGCCTAATATCTCTAGTCTTGTGATGAGACAACGATTGTAAAAGGATTATATTATCATAAATATAATGTGCAATTTTCTCTGGAAAAAAAAAACTTAAAAGTTATTAATAAGTGAAAAAATATTAAAAAGAAAAACTTAACATTGAAAAATGTGTTGTTTAATAAAATATGAAACTTAAAAGGGAGGTGTTAAGGGTACAAATGCCACTTGGGAATATTCTGCATTGGGAAGCGAACAATGTGCCTCTGTGAAGAAACAAAATTCAAAAACTTGTGAATATTTATGCATTGGGAAACTAACAATGTGCAGCGAGGAAGAAGAATTCACTTCGCTGACAGAGAAAGAGAGGAGAGAATATCCTAGCAGGTTGGATTCTTTTTTTTTTTTGGCCTCTGTGTTGTTTTGTTTATGTTGTTAAGCATGGTCATGTTTTTTCTTTGTTTTTCATTTGATTCATGTGTTTTCTCCTTTTATTTTGTGGTATTTTTTTTTAACGTTTTGGTTTTCTTTTTCTTTCTTTTTTATTTGATTTATGCTTTTTTATTCTTCTATATTGTCGTCTTTTTTTTAACGTTTTGGTTTGGCTTGATATATGGGGATCGAAAGAGGTAGCGATGTATGAAGAAGAAGGAATGGGGTTTAATCCATTGGAGGGGCGATGTACATGCCATACATAGATAATAGTTGAATATTTAGGGGTTTACAATTAGAAATTAAGATTTTTTTGTTTTAATAACTAGACATCACACCAAAACCATGAAGAGCTTGTTTGTATTCTTAGGACTTAAAGGTACTATAATAAGTTTGTGAAAAATTATGGAAAAATTACAGCTTCCTTCATCTCGCTACTAAAAAAGAATCCCTTCATTTGGAATGAGGCCATGGAAAAATCCTTCTCAAGTTTAAAATATTCTATGTGCACAACTCTAGTATGAGCGGTGCCATATTTTACTAAGATTTTTTTCTTGGAATGTGATACCTTGGGCATAGGTCTTGGATCAATATTGATGCAAGATGGGTGCCCTTTGGCATTAACCAGTAACCAATTATGTGACCACAATTAGAGTAAATCTACATATGAGAAAGAGATGATGGTCATATTTCATTTCGTAGAGACCTGACGCTCATATCTCATAGGGTGATGTTTTTGGATCAAGATTGGCCGTCATAGTTTGAAGTACTTTCTTCAATAAAGGTTATCCTTAGTAGAGAAACACAAGTGGGCCACCAAAATACTAGGGTATGACTATGATATTATCTATAATAAAGGTAAAGAAAATTTGGTCATTGATGCCTTATGCTAACAGTTTGAGGAGGATGGATCTATTTTCACGTTATCTTTATCCATTCTAGGCTGGATTGAGGAAGCTTGATGAGAATGGTTGGCCAATGACACTATCATTCAAGTCATTAATAGGCTTCATGAAGATCCAAACCCTCCTAAGAAGTACACATGGAAGCTAGATACATTGCAATATAAAGGACACATTGTTATAGTAAATAATTATTCCTTAATGCAAAGGATATTAGAGGAATTTCATTCATCACTTACAAAAGATCACTTTGGATTTCATAAAACATATGAACTAACTAAGTTATTGTTCTTTTGGGAGGGTATGAAAATTGACATCTAGGCTTGTGTGGCCACATGTGACATTTGTCAAAGAAACAAATGGGAGATAGTAAAGACACCAAGGGAACTACAACCACTATTGATATTAACACACATATGGGTCGACATCACTATGGATTTTATAGTGGGGCTCCCCCATGTGGGAAAAAGAATTGTGATCATGGCGATAGTCGACTATTTATCCAAATATGCTCATTTTTGGGCCTTACCACATCCATTTACCCCCTCCTTAGTTTCCCAAGTCTTTCTTGATCAAATTTTTAAGTTACATGACATGCCCAGTTCCATTGTCTTGGATCCAGATCCTACCTTCATTGGAAAATTTTGGCAGGAACTATTTAAACTATAGGGTACCCACCTAAAAATGAGCATTGCATATCACCCCCAAATAGATGGTACTGAAGTGGTCAACAAGTTCCTAGAAACCTATTTGATATGAATTTCCTATGAAAAAACTCACCAATAGGCACAATGGGTTCCCCTCACTAAATGGTGGTACAATACCTCTTATCACGGAGCTACCAAAATGACCCTGCATGAAGTGGTTTATGGGAAAAAACCATTATCAATCACTTCAAATTTACTAGGTATTTTTAAGGTTCAAGTAGTGGTTCAAACACTCCACACTAGAGAAGCAATTATTTGCATACTAAAGGACAATTTGGTTATGGCTCAAAATAAAATGAAGCAACAAGTAGACCAACACCATTCATAATTCTTTTTTTGCAGTAGGGGATCAAGTGTTTCTTCGACTTCAACCATATAAACAAACATCACTCAAAGGAAAAACACCTTAGAAATTAGCACCCAAGTTGTATGGGCCTTATGAGATATTCCAGTGCATTGGACAAGTGGCCTACAAATTGGTCTCTTCCTACCCACTCTAATATTAATCCAATATTTCATGTATTTTATCTATAAAGGGTTGTGGGATCAAAGTGCAAGGTGAAAAACAACGAACCACAACTTGATGAAGAAGACTCCATTTAGCTTCAGTCGACAACAATATTGGATACTATAGAGCATCAATTGTGCCAGTGAATTATCAGTGAAGCATTGATCTGATGGAAACATATGCCACCTGAATATGCCACATGGGAGCCAACCATAGTTTTCTAGTATTTTCCTCATCTTCATCCTTGAGGAAAACATTACTTTTTGAAGGGGGGGGGGGGGCGNNNNGAGGGGGGGGGGGGGCGCATGTTTGTGTCCTACCCTAACCTCCCTACTTCAAGCTACTTAGGACTCAGTTAATTGTTGTGTGTGACCGTCCTCTTTGAATAAGCCCCATTGTATAATAGTGGATAGATATTCAATGTAGAAGGACCCACTTTATAAGGCCTGCTAAGTAGATGGTACTCATTAGTGGCAGGACCACAAGTAGTTAGGTTTTTTTCTATGAAAAAACTATTTAAAGAGATAGGAGACTATGGAATGTTTGTCATGTATTGTGTCTTTGGAGTTGTGCTCAATGGAAGGTCACCGCACCTTAAGAGGAAATTGAACATTAGATATTCTTCTTTAATCTACAATTTTATTCTTTGTATATTTGATTATATGTTCCAATTTTCAAGAAGTAAGGAATATCATATCTTAAAGGTTAAAGTATAGACAATAATCTTTCATTTTATTGAAATCTATATGAAGTTGAAAGATGAAAGCTACTCAATTTGATTATGGTTTGAAGAAGATAAATTGATATTATTATCTTTGTTTTTTTTATCATGACGAGAATTGAACCCGCACATGGTGGATTCACAATCCACTACCTTGGTCCACTTGGCTACGTCCCATACCGCTTTGTAACATCCCCAACTCCCTACTAGGAAATGCCACATCCAAATTATGAATTCTGATACCATTAAATTTATTGATATGTTCTACATATGAATAGAGTTAAGTGGAATAACAATAATAGTTTATACACACAATTATCACAAAGATTCCATAACAAAAGACCCATAATTGTATACAGAGTAAATAAAATAAGCACATGAAAGACACTTATCTCATGAAATAAGAACCGGCTGCATGTAGACCTTCCATGTTCCTCTCAGCCATAGACCACACTGCTCATAATCCCAGCAGTGGGTCACCCCCGAGATGGGGATAAACTTTACCAGGAAAAGGTAGTCCTAAGCCAATCTAATCTCTGATAATTTGTAGAATCGCTCAGTCCAAGGTGTCCAACTGTTGCAACTATCCTACAATATATCATTCCCCACATGTATGTCCCACCCCAAGAAGTTTGCCCCTTCTCTACTCAACACTCCCTCTATTGCCCCACTTCCCTTTCAGGGCTTCAGAAACAAGCCAAACAAGAAGTCTCAAAGCCCCACAGTTATTAACCAGCGCATCAGGGAACAATTCTGAGTAGTTTCTCCCCCCGAGAAAACTACTCACGGGCTTGAAAACCCACTTCTTTGACATACGGGCATGCGAACCCACATATTCAACATATGGGCCTAACAACCCACCTCTTCAACCTGCAACAATACCAGGTACCAATACCGATGGTAGCATGGATGAGAGAATGGTAAGAGTGATGAATGGATAATAGCCAAAACATGGGGAAATACACTATATCCCCAAATATATATGCATGTGTCCTTTAAGACACATGGCACCCAAGGGACTCCCTTGTCCCTACTTTATAAACTTAGGATATATTCATATCCATAACTTTAGATTTAAAGAATATTAATATAATATTCCATTGGGATTCAACCCCCTTAGCTTAGCCCCTTTCCTAGACTCTTAGCCCTCTTTCCCTTTCTAGTGGATTTTAGCCCCCCATACTCGTTTGTGGGCTGGTTTGCAGCAATGATGTACTTTATTAATGATATGAGTGTTTACATATTATAATAATAGGCTCACTAGCCTTTAGCATCTAGGCTCCTCAGCATAATAATCACATAAGCCTTATGGCCTATAATAACCTTGCTCACCAACCTTTAAAACATATTTACATTTACAACTGGGGATCGACTTGGGGTATTACATTCCCCGCCCCCTTATTTATGCACTGTCCTCGGTGCATTATATACCGTGTACAATTCAAATTCTTCAAAAAGGTCCAAACCTTTTCTATTGGAAGCTTGTTGTCTTCTTGGTTCTCTACTTTCCAAGCACCAATTCATGTTGTAGATGGAAGTCATTTTCTTTATTCCATAGAGATACTTCAAGAAAGAATTCAACTCACTGTTCCATTTGAAACACCCTCATGATTGTAGCTATCATGTCATAAGCATCTCTAAGTTTCCTCTTTCTTGTTGCATTTACCCTTCCAGGCTTTGGTGTCCCTTCACTGCTACACACTCCCTCAATGATCCAACTTGCCAAGGCTTTCACACATAAGGAGAGCACCAATTCTTTACTAGAACCCCACCAAGGTTCTACATTTATAGGGCTCAAGAGTCTCTAACAATAGTTTTTCTTCTGAAACAATACAACTTCAATACCATCATCTCATCTATATCACACACATACAGTCAACATGAGACAATACCATATTAATTTCATTTAGAAATTCCATTGGTTTTTTTTTCATAAGAAAACTTCACTTTCTTTTCCTTCAGCAAAAGGTGTCAAATATTTGTAGCACATATGGAAGAGACACCTAAAGATAAGGTGCTAAGAACTGAAGATTATGCAGTCCTAAAGAAGTTTGAAGATGTATTTAAATAAATATTGGGATTGCCACCCAAGAGAAATATCGATTTCTCCATTAATATGATGCCTGGAGAAGCCCCAATATCCAAGATCCATTACAAGATGAGCACACAAGAACTAAAGGAATTGCAAATGCAACTTGAAGAGATTTTGAATAAAGGGTATATATGCCCAAATATGTCACCCTGGGGTGCCCCAGTATTATTTGTGAAGAAAAATGATGGAACGTTGAGACTTTGCATTGACTTCAGGATGAGCACACCAGAACTAAAGGAATTGCAAATGAAACTTGAAGAGATTTTAAAGAAAGGGTATATACACCCAAGTGTGTCACCCTGGGGTGCCCCAGTATTATTTGTGAAGAAAAATGATGGAACGTTCAAACTTTGCATTGACTTTAGCTAGTTGAACAAGGTAATTATGAAGAACACGTATCCTTTTCCAAGGATAGATGACCTCTTTGATCCGTTGAAAGGTGCTAAGATATTCTCTAAGATTGATCTTAGGAAGGCTATGATCAGGTAACAATGAAAGAAAAATATATCAACAAGACTTCCTTCAGAACAAGGTATGGTCATTATGAGTTCACAATGGTTCCATTTGGGTTATCAAATGCACCAGTTGTCTTCATGTGTTTAAGGAATGGTATTTTTAGGGATTACTTAGATAAGTTTGTCATTGTCTTCCTGCATGAAATTTTAATATATTCTAAGTCCGAGGAAGAGCATGAGAAGCACTTGAGTATGGTATTGCATGTATTGAGGGAGCATTAGTTGTATGTCAAATTGAGAAAGTGCTCATTCTACCATAATAAAATTCATTATTTTGGCCATATCATTTTAGAGGAAGGAATAACAGTGGACCCAAAAAAGATAAAGGCCATTGAGGGGTGGAAAAAACCAAGGAATGTCCCTGAGGTGAGATCATTCATGGGACTTGCAGGTTACTACATAAGATTCATTGAGGGATTCTCAAAGATTGCACACCCAAACACTTCCTTGCAAAAGAACGGTGTGAAGTTTGAGTGGACATCGAATTGTGAAAGAAGTTTCCAACACCTGAAGCATTTACTAATAAGTGTTCACTGATGCATGTAAAGAAGGACTTGGT
Source organism: Picea engelmannii (assembly GCA_009831015.1). Lineage (NCBI taxonomy): Eukaryota > Viridiplantae > Streptophyta > Pinopsida > Pinales > Pinaceae > Picea > Picea engelmannii. The sequence continues at coordinate 77,773 of ML795074.1, read as the reverse complement.
GGAGTTCTTAGTCAGAATGGGCATGTGGTATGCTATGAATCAAGGAAATTAAAGGAACATGAAAGTCACTATGCTACTCATGATTTAGAATTGGCAGTCATAGTGAATGACTTGAATATGAGGGGGCACTACCTCATGGGGAAAAGATTTGAATTGAGGACAAACCATAGTGATCTAAAATATTTATTTGGACAACCAACTTTATTTGGACGGATAGGACTTTGATATAAAGCATATCAAAGGTAAAGAGAACAAGGTGGTTGATGCACTCAATAGGAGGGTGCATGAGATGCATGTTACAACCATTAGCATATACCAATCAAATTTGAAGGACATAATTTTAGAGGCTGCAAAATCAAATCAGAAATACATGGAGGTAAAACAAAATTTTCAACAAGGTAATTTGCAGCAGAAAAGTGAAGAATATAAGCTGGAAAAGGCTGAAATTCTCATGTACAGGGGTAGAATTTATGCGCCAAATTCTTAGGAATTGAAAAATCTGATTTTAAAATAAATGCATAATGTGCCTTATGTTGGGCACCCCAGTTACCAGAAAACTATTGTAGTTGTCAAGAGCCAATATCATTGGCCAGGTATAAAGAAAGTGGTTGTTCATTTTATTGCCAAGTGTTTGGAATGTAAAAATTTCAAGGTTAAGGATAAACACCCAGCTGGTATTCTACAACCATTACCCATTCCTGAGTGGAAATGAGAAGTTGTAATAATGGATTTCATCACCAAGATTCCCAGAAAAGCCAAGCAACATGATTCCATCATGGTGGTGGTGGATAAGCTTACTAAATCTTCCCACTTTATTTTCGTAGAGCTCACTCACAAGGAAGCCAACATTGCTAATATTTATATGAGAGAAATTGCTAGGCTGCATGCTATTCCTAAGACAATGGTATCTGACAGAGATCCGAAATTTACATCAAATTTTTGGAAAGGAATATTCAAAGGATTTGGGACCAATCTGAAAATGCATTGAGGTGAGAGCATCAACATGTGCTCTCACTTTATGGCAGGAAGTGAAACATGCCAATGAGTTGGGACAACCCAGCAGACAGAGCAATGGTTGGACCAAAATTACTCAGGGAAATGGAAGAGCGGATGGCAAGAATAATTTTTTTTTTAAAGGCTACACAAGATAGGCATAAAAATTACATTGATAAGGGAAGAACTCACAATGAATTTAAAGTGGGTGACCATGTGTGCTTGAAGTAAAATCTAAAAGAAGTCTCGTGAAGTTGGGAAATTGTTCAAAGCTGGAATCTTGTAATTGTGGGCCATTTGAAATCCTGGAGAGGATTGATCATGTAGCATACATGCTTGCATTAGCTGCATCAATGTACATTCACAATGCATCCCATGTATCATTGCTTAAAAATTATGTACCTGATGCTAATCATATCATTGATTAGATTGTGATTCAGGGGGAGAAAGAAGGTGACTTTCAAGTGCAACTGATTTGCATATTGGATCAGAAGATCAAGTAGCTCTAGAATCGAGCCTTAGGGCTAGTAAAGGTCCAATGGACATGGTACGGTCCTGAGGATGCAACTTGGGAGAATGAGGATGCTACTTGCATCATTTTGAATACTTTTGAATTTTTTTATTGTATATGTGTATATACTACACTAAGGACAATGCATAAATAAAGGGGAGGGGAATGTAATACCCCTAGGTTGAACCCCAATTGTACATATAAATGTAAATGAACGCATAGGCTGGTGAGCCATGACATTTTGAGGTCGTAGTGCCTGCGTGGTTATCAAGATGGAGAGCCAAATGCTAAACTAACTAATGAGCCATCATTGTAATATGTAATCACATACAAATATTAATGAAAACACATCATTGTTGCAGACCAACCATGTAAAAGATTATGGGTGGCTAAACTCCACTAGAGAGGGAAAGGGGGTTAAGCTAGGGGGGCTTAAGCCCAAATGAATATTATATTAATATACTTTAAAGTATGGATATTTATTCTATCCTAAGTTCTATGAATGGGGACAAGTGGGGTCAAGTGGGCCCAAGGTAGTTCCCAACATGACACATGTCAAATTGGGAACACACATGCATATAGTTTGGACTTAGTTTACTTTCCTATCATTTTATCGCCATTCCTTCACTCACTGAGATATCATATGTACCATGTTGTTACTGCACCTATACATGTACCTCAGAAGATTTGGAGCGAAAGAGGTGGGTTGTCAGGCTTGTGAGCATTCTCTCCAGATGAGAGAATTGTGTTTAGATTTTCTTTTAAGAGGTGGTTTTGTAAACTGTGCATAAGGTCCACTCGAATATGCATGTATAGAAAATGTTAGGGAACATCAGGAAGGCCAAATTTTTTTTTTGATATCAACTTTAAAATAAGGATCTTGGAGTGTCGAGGGGTTGGTCCAAAAGGATCTTTCAATGCCTCCTTTTCTAATAAAAAATGATTTATCATTCTTTAATGCTTCACTTCACTCCTTGTGCACCCTTCTTAGATCATATATTTGGCACCTATCACTCACTTGCAAAATGACCCTAAACTCCTTCTACCATTGAAAGATCTTGAATGTGCCTCAACCTATCGATCAATTCAAAAAGCATGGATATTGAATCTAACATGATGAAACCTATGATTTATCGTGAAATATTGTATTATTTCCTTTTAAATCAATTGCAAAAGGTTTTCCTAAAATTTCAAACCCCTTCACAAATTGTCAAACGTAATCTTCAATTTAAACACAATTTTAATTTAAAATAATAAATAAAAATATAACAATTTAATGAACATAAATTTCCATCGAAATTTGTATTTGGAATTTACTTTTGTAAATACTTGTACATCATAATTTGATATCTTAATCCATCGTAAATCCATATCTTATTTTTATTCGTTCTTAAAAATATGTGACATTCAATAGTCAACGTTTCCTCGGACTCCAATATTTGGATATTATTTATGAAAATGCATTGAGGTGAGAGCATCGACATGTTTCTTTGTTAAGTTGTGATTTGTTGAATTTACCGGACTGTTTTATTTGTAATTTAGAATCCGACTAATTGATAGCATGCTAGACATGTCTGTGTGGAAGATTTATCGGATCGAGAATTATTTGCTATGTAATTGAAGAATTTGGTTTCCAAAACATATTATATTTCTTATAATATAATATAATTGAGAAATTTTTCTTATGGCTTTTTTTTAGCTACATATAAATTGTTCATAATAAAAATTTATGATTTAAAAATTTTCAATCACACATCCTCAACACTATCTCAATATGATTGGTTATTATACAGTTTTGCAGTTCAACATTTTTTCCCAGCTACCCATGTTTTGCACTACATCATAATGTAGTTTGTAAGTTTCTAAATCTTTGATCTACTTAGATTTTAATCATAAATTGTATAATATAGTTGGTAAGTTTTTTATAAGCTTATATTTTAATTATAAATTGTATAATTGTATAAAGTAGTTGGTAAGTTTTTTATAAGTTTATATTTTAATTATAAATTATATTTTAAAAATAAATTTATTAAGTTTTTTTTTATTTTTTTTTTATGATTTATATGTTATTTGTATAAATTGATGCTTTTGAATTTATTAAATACTTCCATGAATTTATAAAAAGTATATATATACAAACTTCAAAGTAGAAGAAGTTAATATAAATTCATATTGATATACATTTTTATATATTTTTAAGATATGTTAATTTTTATTTTTATTTTTTAAATATTAACATATAATAATGTTATATATTTTAACTAACATATTTAATATATATTTTTATTTTTCAAATTTATTTATTTTTCTTTAAATAATAATTTTTTATGAAGTGATTAAATAATTTTCTTGTAAATCAGTTCATGGGGTGTAGAAGAGTCGGTGATGGAGTACTCCTCATTTCCCCAGTCAACAAAAAAAAAAAAACTATACTGTGTAAATTATGATAAACGTGAATCATCATATTATTAAATTAAGATATAAATTAATAAAATGGATAAATTTAAATTATACTTTATTTTTTAATTTATTTTTTTAAATGAAATAAAAATCCATTTTAATACACTAATTTTTTTTTAATTTAAATTTTAAATATCTTAATCATATTAAAATGAATCAAAATTACTTAATCATATTAATTTTTACTCTTTATATTCATTCAACATTCTAAATTCTTACAATTTTTTTTATTACTCATTAAGTTACTCTTTACATTCATTCAACATTCTTTTCTACTTGTTAAATTACTCTTTATATTCATTCAACATTTTTTTCTTTTTCTTTTTTAAATTGACTATTTCAATATTATATTGTACTTTTTTCAATAAGAAAAAACATATAAAGTGTGGTCATGCACCAAAAATCTTTTCAGTGTTTGTCTTCTATACAACATTTGATCATGTAATCATCACTCAATACATATCTATATCCAGAATAAACAAAATGATATGTCCTCCTTTGAATTTTACAAAAGTGCCAAAGCAAATCAATCCATTAATGGAGTACCCTAAGTACTGATATCAATTCCTGTGAACAATAAATTCTGCCTTCCTCCAAAAACAATGCTTCCTTTGGTAGTCGATCAATAGCCTAATTATAAGTTCTGTAAATATGTTGGGCTTTGATTTGTTGAAATTGTTTGCTCAACGCTCTAATCTTTGTCATCCAGCACTGCAAAGATATCACCTAAAGATTATTATCATTAGTATACCAATCGATAATAACCTTAGAATCACCCACCAATAGTAACCATGGTACCTCTTTAAGATAAGAAAAATATAAAATTACCCAAAGTGTCATCAGTTCTCCTTTGGAATTTGTTCCTTTTCCACAATTCATTTTAAGTTTAAAAGTGCCCAATATTGGGCATTTCAGTATGGCTTCAGCCCCACATTTTTTTCCTCTTTCCTTTGAAGCCCCATTGAAGAATCCTACTTCCCCGTCCCAATCAAAAGTTGGTGATCTATCAATCCTTTTGTGAAAAGTGTCATGTATATTTTTTTGTTCCCCCAGGTCATGTAGTATGTAGTTACACACTCTAATATGGTTTTTTTTTTTTTTTTATCTTCAAATATCATCAAGTTTCTATGCTTCCAGACCTCCCAACTGATAAAACAAGGGATTTCATTCCAGTTTTCCTTTCTCTTTGTCCAATTAAGTAGACTATTCTGAAAATGTCCTCCTTGCCATTTATTGACCAGTTTTTGTTCCTTAGAGATAGTTTGCCAAATATTTTTTATAAATCTACATTCCCCAAATAAATGTAACACTGTTTCTTCACTTTCTTTACAAAGCACACAAAAACTAGGACCCTGAAAACCCCTTTTTGTCAAGTTATCCCAAGTAAGTATTCTTTGTTCCAACAATAACCAAATAAACAATTTTACCTTAATTGGTAATTTCCACTCCCAAATCTCAGAATACCAGAATTTTGGCTCTTCTCCCTACTCTCCATCACTTGAACTTTACATACTAATTTAGTGTTAACTTGACATTGTTTGGTATCCCAAGACCACAATAAACTATCATTCTCATCAGTTAGTTCAATTCCAACACTTACCAACCCTTTAGTATAGTTTATCCATTCATCTTTTTGAGCTCCTTCCAGGCCTAATGAATCAACATTTTTCCACCTTGTAGAGTTAATACCTTCCTGTGCATTTGTCCCTGCTATTAGAAAAACAGGACCGCGGAGCAATAAAATAAAACAAATGTAGAAACAAAACACAGAAGACACACAATACAAGAGAGACACAGATTTACGTGGTTCACCCAGTGTGGGCTACGTCCACCAGAGAAATTGTTGAGTCCTTCCTTTATTATTATCCAGCAAATGAAAGGATACAACCTACAACAAAACCTGCTGTAACTTCCTCTTCTTTCTCTCATAGTATCCTCTCTCAGAATACAATATTCACCACCATACATAGCTGCAATACATTTCCCTCATAAAAGAGGGTTGCCTTCTAGGGCAAAAAATCCTAACATAATCTCTATCGTTAGATCTGCGACCTTATAATGAATGGTCCAGATTTACAATGAAATTACAATATACTTTTACAAGGCAATTTTTGCTTGGAGGGCTTCGCCCCCGAACCCCCGCTGGGGGCCCACTTGCCCCCATACCCCCCAACCGGGGGGATAGCCCCCCCGGACCCCGTAGAGGGGGTACCCCCCCTCTGCACTCCCCCGCATGGAAGAGTGTACATACTTTTGGGGTGTAAATACTTCATGGGGTATAAACACGGATGAAAGCAAGGACCTCTGAATCAGGAAGATAATCAGGCTCCACAACCAACACCTGCATGTGCAAGACATGTAATCCTTCGTTCTTTTAACAGTATAAAAGATTCTCAGATAATTTATAGAATGAGTGGGACCCAACCATAGGGTCAACACCAATTCTGATATCCCTCCCACTCCTAGGCTTCCAAACTATAACACCCTATTTCCCCCAGTTTGTAAATATAACTATATTGGCCAAGGAACTATGGAAAACTTAAAAGTGTGAATGTTTGATTTGATGGACCTCTGTATAAAAGGTCGATGAATGTAAATTTTGTTATTTTAATAGAAAATGGTTACATTTTTCATGACTGCTGAAAAGGGGATGTGCTAAGAGAGACCACGAATGTTATGAAAAGGTGGTGGAGGGGACCAGGAATGGTTGTGTTAACCTCCACCGAACCAATACCTTGTTGGAATTAATTACTCAGATCATAACAACCCTCTGACCCAAGAATGAATTACAGTCGGGTTGGTAAGTGGGAAGACCTCCTCAAGAGTTAATGAGGGGATGGGGCAGACCGCCCATCCGTAAGGCTTCCAGACCTGACCATGAACTGAGAATTCGAGCCACACACAATCTTTTTGAGGAAGGCAAGAAAGTAAGCATCGTGGGTAAGGGGAGGGGGGCCTGCAAAGAGTGCAGGGACGAGAGAGGAAGTTCTCGGGTCCGAGGAAGGACTGAATTGGAGTGAGTTATGATCACATAAAATAGAGACTGAGCCGGGAGAAGGAGAGTAACCTTCGTTCCTATCTATTTCTATATTGGGAGAAGGAGAGTAACCTTCATCCCTAACTTTCGTTGATATGGAAGGAAGAGATTGAATTTCAAATCATTGTTGTCTAAGCTCGGGGGTGGACAGTGATAAAGCCATTAGGAGTGACTGAGCCTATGGTTGGGAGGAAATGAGCACCCCCTTCAACAGTCGCATCATGCCTTATGGTTCTGATAAGTGTTTTCTTGCCTTGTGCTTTGAATTGGAAATAATGGATGCACGCGAGTATTATGTGTCTATAAATGGTTTATGTATTAAATTATTAAGTTATGAGTATGCGTTCGCTCCCTTGAGAGCCTTTACTTCTACTTGATTTTCGATATGCTACCGTCCAATCACTCAAAGGCACTTTCCCCAGGGAATTACATCACCATTCCAGAGTCGAATCAAGCCTCTTGGCATAGCTACCATTTTGGTAACCTCACGAGTTTACCTTGCCCTGATTTAGAGCTTAAAGCTCTGCGAGTTGGGAAGGATTTCCCTTCTGACCAATAGTCTAGGAGACTTTGAACTCGTGCCTAAGTCCCTAACCAAAAACACGACTAAGAGCAGGGATTATAGCCCAAGAGTTATCTGAAGGTCCACGTGACCTGGGTCTAGGAACCCTACGCAAAAAGGAGTTAGCTCATGAAGGTTTCAGAACCTTTCGAACTCAAAGATCTGAGATGTCAAATTGCACGATAGTCAAGTTACCCAAACCATCGATGACTTAAGAATCTGACATCGGAGATGGAGGCGAGATATTTAAATGGAGGAGAGGCCATCTTGATCATCAGATCGATTCAAACACCCACTGGGGTGAACGAATCAAACATCAGCTGCTCGATTAACTCAATGGTTGGGAATCATTGCAGAGCGCGAAGGTGAAAGTAGCCGATGCGCTAGTTTGTGGCCCACAATTCACCAACGTCGTTGATCTCATCGGGCTGGAAGATCAACGACTCTGGTTAGATCTATTTGGGTGAGTACTTTCTAGATTGTGGAGGTTGAGCTCTCCGATAAAGAGCATGCATGTTGGGGCCTCGCCATTACTATGAATCGTCGATCAGGGGACACCTCGGTATTGTCGGATCATGACCATCAGACCTTGAACAGTTGTGAGATGGAGGGTCATGAGCCCCTTTGGAAATTCGTGGAGCAATGGAGTCCTTCGGTATCGTTGGTTTGATAGAATCGAAAAGCTCAGAAGAGATAACGTTTTCAAGAACGAAGGTGAGACCCAAGATATTTAGGCTCGCAGGAGGAGCGAAGGATGAGGCCTTTGAACATCTAAAAAACTCTTCCAAGTCGGAAGAATTCAAAAGCTCAGGAGGAGGAGTGACAACAACCATCATATTAGTTGTGGGGAGAAGCTTTGAGAAGGAACTGATCTTAACCATCGGATCTGAGCGCAAAGGGACGATAGTCATCCGATCTAAAGTAAAGTGCACGAGTTTTAACCTCTGTGTGCACAGGAGGGTTGACTTGCCAAAATCTTGAACTCTCGAAGTGAATTGGGACCATTCATTGCCAAGAGGGACAGGTGGCGCAAGATCCACAACTTCTGAGCGAGAGCTTGTGGTCAAGGAGAGAGTGGAATCGTCGAAGACCCAAAGTAGGTCCTGTCCGTTGATCACTAGGAGGGGTGCGTGTCAATAGATCGAAGTCTCGGAGTGAATGTACTCTGGAAGAAATGAGTGCTTAGAAACTTGAAAATTCCGAAGCCTGAAGAGCTGAAGAGCCGAAGTAGAGTTTGTCCGTTGGCCGGCAAGAGGTACATGTCAATAGATCATAGAATTTGGGGAAAATCACTTCGGAGGTTTCCAAGTGTGGAGTTAGACAAACTCCCAAAGCCTCGAAAGTCGAAGATAATCTGGACCATCATATCTAGAAGGGCACGTGGCGACAGATCGTGAACTCCGGGTGGGGGGGGGAATACTCCGGGAGAAAACAAGGGAGAAGAGTTTGAAATCACCGAATCCTGAACAACCGAAGTAGATAGGAGTTGTCGATATGTGGGAGGAAATATGTCATCAGATCACAGACTCCGGGGAAAACAAAGCATGAAGAAAACTAAGATTTGAGATCTCCGAAAGTCGAAGTCCCGAAGCGGGTTAGAGTTGTGGATTGAGGAGGACGTGTGGCGAATGATCTGCCATTTTAGAGAAATCGCTCCAGAAGAAACAAAGGTTTGAGAATTGAATTACCCAAAACTTAGAGGGAGAAATCAATCACAACCATTGATTGAAAGGGACAGGTGTCAGCAGATCCTCTACTTCGGAAGATTGCCANTCCTGAAGGGATCATAGCCGTCGATATGTGGAAGACATGTATCAATGTATTATCACCTTCGGATTAAAGCCATTGGGGAATAACGAGAGTTGCGGTTTGATAGTTGAAAACTCCGAAACCCGAATCATAAAACAAATCATGTTCATTGATTTGAAAGGGCTCAGATTTGATCCATAGGTTCGAAGGGGAAATATCTGAGCCGTTAGTTCATAAGTACCATCAAGATCGTGAGATCAAAGGTCATGTTGCATTGCGAGGACATAAGGTTCTCGAAATTTAAAAGCTGAGGGCGGGCCACAATCGAGACCACGATATTGACAAAAGGACACGTGGTGGCTCGTGGTGAATTGCGGGGCAAAAAGAGGTTTGGTTCCAAACCACTCTTGGTCGTGCCTGCAATCACGAAATTGGCATTCGGTCATAACCCGTGGTCATATGAGATGGTCGTCAAAGAAAAGGGGCTAGGCCCTGATCTCCAAATTAGAGACCTTGAATAAAGGATTTGTCCTTTAAGGAAAACATTTTTTTTTTCTCCCCACCATGGGTGTGTTAGAAATTGGTATCAGAGCATGGTTAGAACACTTTTCCTGCTTGGTCTCATGGACGAGTCGCTCAAAAACCATATTTAGAGTACTTTTAAGAGTGATTCCCTATCTTGCCTCCTTAAAGAGTCTGGTTATATATATATTATTGAGGAAAAGAATGAAACTTTCTACTATGTGTATGTATTTAAGAAATTTGAATTATGTATTGTTCATAAACTAATATAGTGTTAGCTAAAAATAAGTGTTTTGTTAGCACTCGAGCAGTCAGTAAATCACGGGAAAACTTCAAGACTAAAGGATGGTGACATGTCATGAAGTGGGGGATGGCTCCCACAATAAAGACGAAGAATCTGACGAAAGGAGGGCAGTGGAAACCCCTCCAGATCTGGTTGAAGCTGTAATGAGCCTCATAATCGAATTACAAAGTTGCAAGGATGACAACGAGATATTGATAAAAGAGAAAGAAAAGCAAACAAAAATTAACGCAGTCTTGCTAGAGAGCTTATCCGACATACAGAGGCAACTGCAGGATGAACCCACAACCAATCATGTGGATCGACGACATGAGAAGAGAAGTCAAATTCCAACTGAGATCCAAAAACATGACCCCATAAGTGACTACACTAGGAGAAGTACCTCGAAGAAGGCCCAACCTGGAGGCAGGGGACACTCATCGACAAAGTCCTCTGGAAAGGAAGCTGGCAACTCCAAGGGATCTTCTAGTAGCAGAGCTAGCTCACGTTCTCAAAGGAAAGGAAAGAAGCAGAAGCGTTCCAAAAATCATTATCCTGAAGAGTTCAAGATAGCCAAACCACCCTCTTTCGATGGAGAGATCAAGAAGAGAGAAGAGGATGAAGTTTGGATGCTTGGTTTAAATAAGTACTTTAGAGTCCATGACTACTCTGAAAACTTGAAGGCTCGAATAGCCATCTTCAACCTGAATGGAAAAGCTTCCATTTGGTGGGAAGACCTTAGGAATGTGAAAGGAGTCCATGAGAAGGACTTGTCATGAAAACAGTTCGAGAAATACTCCAGGAAGCAGTATCTGTCAGAGAAATACATGGATGAGAAGACTAGGGAATTCTATGAACTCGGGCTGGGGAAACTCACCATAGATGAATATGTCAATAAATTCCTCGAGCTACTGAGGTATGTACCCTACATAAAATATGAAAAGGTAAAAATGCAGTGATTCATTAGCGGGTTACCTCAGACCTACCGGGACAGAATTGAGTTTGACGAACCAAATACCTTAGAAGAAACCATCCAGAATGCAAGGTATTGTTATGAATAGTTCGAGAATAAGACAAGACCTCACGAGGACTGGAAGAAGAGGAGTAGTTCAAGATTCAAGAAGAAGGGGTTTAAATCCTTAAGATTTAAGAACTATGGAAAGGATTCTATAATGAGCCTTCCTACTAGAAGTGTGCATCAGAAAAATTTCCCCTCTCAAAGTGGGAATAAACCTTTTAAGACAGTCCCAGGAAATATTGACAACCTAAAGAAAGAACCCTTAAAATGTTGGGGTTGTGGAGAAGATCATCGGTTGAGGGACTATCCACATAGACAACAGGACAGTACGAGAGTCTACAATATCTAAGAAGCTACCACCGCCAATGATGTGTCTAGGAGCATGCCACGAATCTATGCAGCCTTGGACAATAATCAAGCCAACCACCAAGCTTCAGTAGTGGAGCTGGAAGGTATGATCGCCAACCATCTAGTTTCTATTTTAATTGAGCCTGGTTCTAATTTGAGTTATGTGTCCCCTCAGACTATTGATAAGTGTAAACTGCAACCAGTTAGACATGTTAAGCCATGGTTGGTACAACTAGCCACTGAGACCAAAAGGAATGTGGAAAAGGTCATACCGGCCTGTCAATTCATCATGGGTGGATTGCCCACCTGAGCGAACCTTAACATACTTCCCTTGGGATCTTATGACTTGTTGATTGGTATGGATTGGTTGGCTTCTTATAAAACTAAGTTGGATTGTTATCATAAAACTTTAGAATGTGTAAATGAAGAAGGGATAAAGATGGCCCTCCAAGGGATTCAAAAGCTTGTCTCAGTGAGACAAATATCATCCCTTCAAATAAAAAAATATTGCAGAAAGGGGTGTCCCTTATATGCAATACAAGTGTTGGAATCTGTTGAGGATGACAAACCAAACCTAGAGGACCACCCCATATTAAAAGAATACAAGGACGTGTTCCCAGAAGAGGTACCAAGTCTACCTCTGAGAATGGATATTGACTTCTCGATAGAACTTGCATCAGGAGCGGTGCCAACATCTATAAGGTCATATAGGATGAGTACGCCAGAGTTGGTTGAGTTGAAGCTACAACTAAAGGAGATGATGGACAAAGGCTACATTCGACCCAGTGTATCTCTGTTGGGAGCACCCGTCTTGTTTGTGAAAAAGAAAGATGGCACACTCTGACTATGCATAGATTATAGACAACTCAATAAGATAACCATTAAGAAAAAGTACCCCTTACCAAGAATCGATGACTTGTTCTACCAATTGGGAGCTACTTCCATATTCTCGAAGATTGAATTAAGGTCTGGATACCATCAAGTCTAGATTAAGGATGAAGACATCCACAAAAAAACCTTCAGGATGAGGTATGGTCACTCTGAGTTTGTGGTGGTGCCATTTGGGTTAACCAATGCCCCTGCCACTTTTATGTGCTTGATGAATAATGTACTCAGCAAATTTCTGGACAAATTTGTATTGGTTTTCACTGATGATATCCTAATCTACTCCAAGGACAAAAAAGATCACGAAGAACATCTTAGAATCGTACTTCAAGTACTAAGAGAGAAACATCTCTACACTAAGTTTAGAAAGTGTGACTTCTTTTAGAAGCAAGTCCATTACTCAGGCCATTTAATTTCTAAGGAAGGGGTGGTAGTGGACCCCAATAAGATCAGATCTATTATGGAATGGTCTACCACAAAGGATGTATCTGATATCAGATCCTTCAGGGGCTTAGTATGATACTATAGAAGCTTCATAAAAGGGTTTTCCAAGATTGGTTGTCCAATCGCTACCCTTCAGAAAAAGGGGGTTAAATTCATTTGGACATCAAAATGTGAAGAAAGATTTCAGGAACTGAAATACCTCCTGACCCATGCACCTGTGCTGAAGATTGTAGACCTGGATAATGATTTCATCGTGTGCATAGATGCCAGCAAGGAAGGACTCGGAGGAGTCCTTATGCAAGAGAAACGTGTAATTTTCTACGCGTCCAAGAAATTAAATGAGCATGAGATCAATTATGTGACCCATGACCTAGAGTTGGTTGCCATAGTACATGAGTTAAAAATGTGGAGGCACTACCTCCTGGGTAGGAGATTTGTGCTTATGACAGACCATTGTGGGTTGAGGTGCCTGTTTGATCAACCAAAACTCAATGCCAGGAAATCTAGGTGGATGGCTCTCCTTAGTGAGTTTGATTTTGAAATCAAACACATTAAAGGAAAGGAAAATAGGGTGGTCGATGCCCTTAGAAGAAGTATAAAAAATATTCATCTGGCAACGGTAAGCACCTATGAAATGGATGTCAGGAAAAGGGTCATAAATGCACAAGAGACAGATGCATTCTTTAAGATTGTGACCTCATACCTAAGACAAGAGCCTATCATGATAAATTATGAAGGCTACCAGATGCTCGAGGAAGGCCTGTTGACTTACAAAAACAGATTGTATATTCCAAACTATGACGACTTGAAGAGGTTCATAGTGGATGAACTACATAAGAGACCATATATCGGTCATCCAGGATATCATAAAATGATAATGACCACTAGGAAACAATTCTATTGGCCTGGATTGAAGAAAGACATAACTATCTAGCTAAGTGCCTAGAATGCCAGCAAGTTAAGGTAGAACATCGACATCCAGCAATATTGTTACAACCCCTGCCAATCCCAGAATGGAAATGGGAAACCATCTCCATGGATTTCATTACCGGATTACCAAAGTCGACCAAGAAAAATGATGTCATCATGGTTTTGGTGGAAAAATTGAGTAAGTCTGCTCATTTCGTCCCTGTCAAGTCAACTTTCAAGGCAATAGATATTGCCAACATCTTCATGAGGGAGATATTCAGGCTGCATGGCATGCCCAAGGAAATTGTATTTAACAGAGACACAAAATTTACTTCAAGCTTTTGGAAATCCCTAATGGCTGGTTTTGAGACTAAATTGTTGTTCAACACAACCTATCACCCTCAAACAGATGGACAAACAGAAAGAGTGAACCAAATAGTAGAAGACATGCTAAGGATGCATGTAATGCATCAACCTAAGAAGTGGGAAGACTACCTACCATTGGTAGAGTTTTCCTACAACAACGGTTATCAGGAATCCTTGGAGATGATACATTTTGAAGTCCTCTATGGTAGACAGTGCAAGATTCCAATAAGATGGAGTAATCCAGTAGACATAATTACAATCGGACCCGACATGGTGAAAGAAATGGAACAACAAGTGATTCAGATAAAGTAAATTCTAAAGATTGCTCAGGATAGACAAAAAAGGTTATGCCAACAGAAAAAGAAATCCCAGAGAGTTCAAGGCGGGAGACCATGTCTATCTCAGAGTTAGACCCAGGAAGAGTTCCTTGAGAATGGGAGTCTATGCCAAGTTGGCACCTCAGTATTTTGGACCCTTTTAATTCTTAGATAGAGTGGGACCTGTAGCCTTTAGGCTAGCACTTCCTCCCATAATAAAGTCACATAATGTTGTCCATGTTTGATTATTGAAGAAATATGTACATGATGCTAATCATATAATTGACTGGTCTATGATCCAGATGGATCCCTAGGGGGAATTCCTACCAGAACCCCAATGCATATTAGACAGGAAATAAACCTCACTCAGGAACCGAACCATTGCATAGGTCAAGGTGCAGTGGAAACAATTTGGCCCAGATGAGGCTACGTGGGAAATGGAGGATGCCATGAGACAAGCATATCCGATTTTATTTACTCTTATACATACATACATATCATGTTGACAGATATAACATCGAGGATGATATTCCTTTAAGGGGGAGGGAATTGTAACACCCTGTTTCCCCTAGTTTCTAAATATAACTATATTGGCCAAGGAACTTTGGCAAACTTAAAAGTATGAATGTTTGATTTGATGGACCTCTCTATAAAAGGTCGATGAATGTAAATTTTGTTATCTTAATAGAAAATGGTTACGTGTTGCATGACAGCTGAAAAGAGGATGTGCTAAGAGAGACCACAAATGATATGAAAAGGTGGTGGAGGGAACCAGGAATGGTTGCGTTAACCTCCACCGAACCAGTACCTTGTTGGAATTAACTGCTCAGATCAGAACAATCCTCTGACCCAGGAATGAATTACAGTTGGGCTGGTAGGTGGGAAGACCTCCTCAAGAGTTAATGAGGGGATGGGGAAGACCACCCATCTGTAAGGCTTCTAGACCTGACCACGGACCGATAATTCGAGCCACACACAATCTTATTGAGGAAGGCAAGAAAGAAAGTGTGGTGGGTAAGGGGAGCAGGGCCTGCAAAGAGTGCAGGGACGAGAGAGGAAGTTCTTAGGTCCGAGGAAGGACTGAATTGGAGTGGTTTATAATCACAAAAAATAGATACTGAGCTAGGAGAAGGAGAGTAACCTTCATCCCTATCTATTTCTATATTGGGAGAAGGAGAGTAACCTTCGTCCCTAACTTTCGTTGAGCTGGAAGGAAGAGATTAAATTTCAAAGCATCGTGGTCTAATCTCGATGGTGGCTAATGATAAACCCATTGGGAGTGACTGAGCCTATGGTTGGGAGGAAATGAGCACCCCTTTCAGCAGTTGCATCACGCCTTATGGTTTTGATAAGTGTTTTCTTTCCTTGTTCCTTGAATTGGAAATAATGGATGCACACGAGTATTATATGTCTATAAATGGTTTATGTATTAAATGATTAAGTTATGAGTATGCCTTTGCTCCTTTGAGAGCCTTTAATTCTGATTGATTTTCCATATGCTACCGTCCAATCACTTGAAGGCGCTTTCCCCAGGGAATTACATCACCATTCCAAAGTCGGAGCAAGCCTCTTGGCATAGCTACCGTTTTGGTAACCTCACGAGTTTACCTTGGCTTTATTTAGAGCTTAAATCTTTGCGAGTTGGGAACGAGTTCCCTTCTAACCAGTAGTCTAGGATACTTTGAACTCGCGCCTAAGTCCCTAACCAAAAACCCGACTAAGAGCAGGGATTATAGCCCAAGAGTTATCTGAAGATCCACGTGACCTAGGTCTAGGAACCCTGCGCAAAAAGGAGTTAGCTCATGAAGGTTTCATAACCTTTGGAGCTCGAATCTTTGAGATGTCAAATTGCACGATATTCAATTTACCCGAACCACCGATGACTTAAGAATCTGACAACGGATATGGAGGCGAGTTGTTTAACAGGAGGAGAGGCCATCCTGATCGTCATATCGATTCAAACACCCACTGGGGTGAACGAATCAAACACCAGTCGCTCGATTAACTCGATGGTTGGGAATCATTGCGGAGCGCAAAGGTGAAAGTAGTCGACATGCTAGTTCGCGGCCCGCAATTCACCAATGTCGTTGATCTCGTCGGGCTGGAATATCAACGACTTCGGTCAGACCTAGTTGGGTGAGTACTTTCCAAATTGCGGAGGTTGAGCTCTCCGATAAAGAGCATGCACGTTGGGGCCCCAAAATTATTGTGAACCGTCGATCGGCAGACACCTCAGTATTGGTCAGATCATGACCTTCAGACCTTGAACAATTAAGAGATGGAGGGTCGTGAGACCGTTTGGAAATCCGTAGAGAAACAGAGTCCTTTGGTACCGTCGGTCTGAGAGAATCGAAAAGCTCAGAAGAGATAACGTTTTCAAGAACGAAGGCAAGACCCAAGATATCCAGGATCACAGGAGGAACAAAGGATGAGGCCTTTGAACATCTACAAAACTCTTCCAATTCAGAAGAAGTCAAAATCTCAGGAGGAGGAGCAACAAAATCCATCAGATTAGTTGTGGGGAGAAGCGCTGAGAAGGAATTGATCCTAATCGTCGCATCTGAGCACAAAGGGATGATATTCATCCAATCTAAAGTAAAGTGCACGAGTTTTAACCTCTGTGTGCACAGGAGGGTTGACTTGCCAAAGTCTCAAAGTCCCGAAGCGAATTGGGGCCGTTCATTGCCAAGAGGGATAGGTGGCGCAAGATCCACAACTCCTGAGCGAGATCTTGTGGTCAAGGAGAGAGAGGAATCACAGAAGAACCAAAGTAGGTCCTGGCCATTGATCTATAGGAGGGGTACGTGTCAATAGATTGGAGTCTCTAGGTGAATGAACTCTGAAAGAAACAAGTGCTTAGAAGCTGAAACTTCTGAAGCCCGAAGATCCGAAGAGATGATGTAGATCCTGTCTGTTGGCTGGCATGAGGTGCGTGTCAATAGATCGAAGACTTCGGGGAAAATCACTTCGGAGGTTTCCAAGTGTAGAGTGAGACAAACTCACGAAGCCCCGAAAGACGAAGAGAATCTGGATCGTCAGATCTAGAAGGGCACGTGGCGACAGATTGTGAACTCTGGGGGGATTACTTTGGGAGAACGCAAGGGAGAAGAGTTTGAAATCACCAAATCCCAAATAGCCAAAGCAACCGGGAGTCGTCGATCTGTGGGAGGAAACATGTCATCAGATTGTGGACTCCGGGTAAAATGTTATGGGGAAAACAAAGCGTGAGGAAAACTGGGATTTGAGATCTCCGAATGCCGAAGTCCTGAAGTGGGTTAGAGTCGTGGATTGAGGAGGATGCGTGGCGGGTGATCTGTCATTTCGGAGAAATCGCTCTGGAAGAAATGAAGGTTTGAGAATTGAATTCCCCAAAAACCAGAGGGAGAAATCTATCACAGTCGTTTATTGAAAGGGATAGGTGTGAGTAGATCCTCTACTTCATAATATTTCCATGTGGATAAAAGTGGGGGGTGAGGACTGAAACTCCCAAAGCGATCTCAACCATCGATCTGTGGAAGACACGTATCAATGGATTATCAGCTTCAGATAAAATCCATTAGGGAATAACGAGATTTGAGGTTTGAGAATTGAAAACTCTGAAACCCGAATCAGGAAATAAATCATGTTTGTTGATTTGAAAGGGCTCAAATCTGATCCACAGGTTCGAAGGGGACAGATCTGAGCTGTCAGTTCATAAGTACCGTCAAGATCATGAGATCAAAGGTTGTGTCACATTACGGGGACAAAAAGTTCTCGAACTTTAAAAGTTGAGGGTGGGCCGCAATCGAGACCATGGTATTGAAAAAAGGACACGTGGTGGCTCATGGTGAATTGCGGGGTGAAAAGCGGTTTGGTTCCAAACCACTCTTGGTCGCGCCCACAATCATGAAATTGGAATTCCATCGTAACCCACAGTCATATGCAATGGTTGTCAAAGAAAATGGGCTAGGCCCCGATCTCCAAATTAGAGAACCCGAATAGAGGATTTTTCCTTTAAGGAAAACAATTTTTTTTTTCGCCCCACCGTGGTTGT
>ML795074.1:18800-48930 GCA_009831015.1 Picea engelmannii | reverse complement strand
AATAATTTAAATTTCAAACCAATACAAAACTTTCATTTTTCTAAATCAATTTATAACCTATCTATTTCTAATTTAACATTTTAATAATTTAAATTTCAAACCAATATAAAACTTTCATTTTTCTAAATCAAATTATAACCAATCTAAAATCTAAAACTAGAAACCAAAAAAAATTAACTATTTAATAAATTTCAAATCAATCTAAAACCTTCATTTTTCTAATTTAACATTTTAATAATTTAAATTTCAAACCAATATAAAAATTTCATTTTTCTAAATCAATTTATAACCAATCTAAAACCAGAATTTAACTATTTAATAAATCAAAAATCAATCTAAAAGATGCATTTTTCTAATTTAACATTTTAATAATTTAAATTTCAAACCAATATAAAACTTTCATTTTTCTAAATCAATTTAAAACCAATCACCTTCATTTTTCTAATTTAAGGATTTAATAATTTAAATTTCAAACCAATATAAAACTTTCATTTTTCTAAATCAATTTAAAACCAATCACCTTCATTTTTCTAATTTAAGGATTTAATAATTTAAATTTCAAACCAGTATAAAACTTTCATTTTTCTAAATCAATTTAAAACTAATCACCTTCATTTTTCTAATTTAAGGATTTAATAATTTAAATTTCAAATCAATATAAAACTTTCATTTTTCTAAATCAATTTCAAATCAATCTAAAACCTTCATGTTTCTAATTTAAAACCAATCTAAAACCTTCATTTTAAAACCAATCTAAAACCTTCATTTTAAAACCAATCAAAACCAATCTAAAACCTTCATTTTTTCTAATTTAAAACCAATCTAAAACCTTCATTTTTTTCAAATTTATAACCATTTAAAATCAATCTAAAACCTTGTTTTTTTGAAATTTAAGGATTTAATAATTTATTTTTCAAATCAATATAATATTTTTTTCTAAATCAATTTTAAATTTATTTAAAATAAAGCAAAACCTAAACTACTCTTAAAAATTTAATCAATTCAACCTCATTTTTTACCTCCTAAATCAATTTAAAACCTAAACTAGTCTTAAAAATTTAATCAATTCAACCTCATTTTTTACCTCCTAAATCAATTTAAAACCTAAACTAATCTTAAAATTTTTATCAATTCAACCTCATTTTTTACCTCTTAAATCAATTTAAAACCTAAACTACTCTTAACAATTTTATCAATTCAACCTCATTTTTTACCTCCTAAATTCAATTTAAAATAGAGCAAAACCCAAACTACTCCTAAAAATTTAATCAAATTCAACCTATTTTTTACCAAAAGAAAAAAAAACTAGATCTGTTTATTACAAATTTATCGTATTCTAAATACAAGTTCTTCAATGATAATACAATTTAGCGTATTCTAAATACAAGTTCTTCAATGATAATACTAGGCGACCAAGGTTCTGCTCACCACGCAAACGCAAAATTACTTGAATTTCAGTTTATAATAATTCCAAAAGGTTATCACGCTGTGGACGACATACTTTACAATAAAGTTTTTTTTTTACCATGGGAACAACAACCTTCCAAGAGTATATCCAAGTAGCTCGTAAGCCAGATATACCAATAACTTGTGACTTAGCAGGGGCCGAGACTTCCCAAACTTCGCCTAAGAGCTAAAGCCATCAAATAAATGCCCTTAAACATTGTCCTTTACACTCATATAGATGGTGTAAAATAAGCACTCATATAGATGGTGTAAAATAATTAACACTAGTTCATATTATAGATGGCAATATATGGCATTCACATTGTTTATATTATTCATTTGAAAATTAAATTTAATACCAACTATGTTAGAAATTAGACATTCATCTTCATTTTAGAAAATTAAATTTTGACCAATTTTAAAACAATTTAAATCATTATTTTTTTTACATTCAAACTATTTGAATACCACATATACAATGTCATTATGTAACCACACTACCAACATCTCTCCAATAAAGATTATTATAATTAAACTACTTTACTAACTAAATAGTTAGTCATTTTGTTTTATCATATTCATTTTTATTTTACATAATATTGCCTTTAAATTTTTTATGCTTATCTATTTATAATTTAATAAATTCAATTTATTTACATTACCTTCTAATTCATTATTTAATTTATTTTTCTAATTTAAATTGAATTGTCTTCTATTTATTATTATGTCCGTGCCCAACAAGGATATATAGTAAACACTCTACATTTTAGTTTGGCTATAGTAAGTATTCAATTTTTTTTGAAAGAGCAAAGGTTGAACTATAGTCTTTGAAACTTATGGGTTTCAATGCATTCGTGTTGTTGACTAGCTGCGTATGGAGTGGCATCTCCGTTGAGATTTGCATTCTAGGACATCATGGCAGGGTGAAGGTGTATATTAAGTGGGTTTAATGTAGTGTTCATTATCTTCAATTAATTAATTGTAATTGTGTTCATTGAAGGCTTCCTTTACTACTCGAGAGTACGTTGAGATTTACATCCTAGGACATTATGGTAAGGTGAAGGTGTGTATTGAGTGGGTTTAATGTAGTGCTCATTATCTTCAATTAATTGTAATTGTGTTCATTGAAGGATTCCTTTACTACTCGAGTACGTTGAGTTTTGCATCCTAGGACATCATGGTAGGGTGAAGGTGTATATTGAGTAGGTTTAATGTAGTGTTCATTATCTTTAATTAATTGTAATTGTGTTTATTGAAGGCTTTCTTTACTATTCAAGAGTGGGGATTTTAATTCTAGTTGTTATGGTTTTGTTTTGTTTATTGGTGTTTGAGTTCGGCTCCATTGTTGTTGTCGATGTTTCATTGTTTTAGGTTTTTCCCTATTGTGCAAGTATATATAGTGAACACTTTGCATTTTAATTGCCTATGGTGTGTGTTGAAAATTTTCGAGAGGATACTAGTGCATATAGGCTTGGATGTGTTGGTGGATGTGTCATGTGGATGCTGAGAGTTGTGGATGTGTCTTGGTTTTGAGAGCGGCATTTGGGCTTTGTTTTGTTTAATATTATTGGAGTTCTCATTCTTTTGTTGCTTGGGCCCAACACCATTGTTCTGGGATTGTCCCTACCTCGCAGGGATATATAACAAGCACTCTAGGTTTTAGTTTGGCTATTGTGTGTGTTGAATTTTTTGGGAGGCAAAGGTCAAACAATAGCCTTGGAAACTAGTGCATATGGGCTTGGATGTATTTGTTAACATGTTGTCTAGCTGATTGGAGTTCTAGTTCTATTCTTGCTTGGGTTCTGCTCCATTGTTTTGGGTTTGTTTTCCTTGAAGGATTTTCTATTGTGGGGTTTTCTTTGCTATTTATGTTGCAAACATTCTTGTGCAATGTTTGTTGCATGGAATGCATTGTTAGGTTCCCTTGTAGTATTTTTCCTAGGTTTTGTCATGGTGTTCCTTGAACTTAATGGTTGGGTTTGTGCATTGTAGGCTACTATGTTGGACTTTGTAGAGGATTTGCTACCTTTGGTCCTAGAATTATGGAAGATGAGGGTTTGTTGGGTTGTGTTAAAGGAGCCTTTGAGTAACAAGTATTTTAAGTACTCAATAAAACTTGTTCTTTATTTGTAAAAAAAATTGTGTTACTTTGCTTTGTGGTCAATGTAGTTGTTTTTTAGGATCATCAAGTTTTCTTTTTTGTGTCAATTTTGGCTTTACATTGATGATTTCAGCCTTCGTTACGAATGCATTTTTCCAAATACAATACCTAGTGCCACAATTTTTTAGTCACCCTCGAAGTCAATTAAGGAAATATTGAGTGCTTTTGCTATTTTGATACTATTTATGTCAGTTCGGTTCATTCTGCTTGATTGTTTATCAGAATCTCATTGTATGTGGAGGAAAAATCCTTTGTATTTGCATTTCTACCTCAAATTACTCTTTAGCTACCATGCCTACTAAGTTTGAGTCTAATCAAAATCCACTTTCAAATCTTGTTTTTAAGGTGGTTTCAGGGGTTTTCACTTGCATAGTAACACATTCCACTTTATTATTCTTACTACTTTATAATAATTTATGATATTGAAAAAACATTCTTTATGGTGCACTTTGTAGTAGTTTTAGGTTGTATTTTGTGACAATGTAAAGTTTCACTATAATCTTATGGTTCCAGTTGGCATGTTTATATCATATATTTTTAGTTATATCAGATGCTTTGTGCTATCTATTGATTCTTGCCACCAGACAATGCACTTTCATTGATCTTGGTTACTATATTTGTACATAGTGTGTGTATATTATATGGATTTTTTCAACATGCGAGCAATGAGGTTAGAAATAGTAATTTTATGTTGCTGCAAGTGTAATGAACATTGAAGTATGAGATGGTGTATGTGAATCTCTATTGTTGTCAATATTAATAGAGTATTAAAACCAAGTCTCTATGAGTTGCTTCAATGATTGGTTACATGTACATTGACATAACATCATTAGAGTAATTGTGAATAAGCATTGAGTTTATTTGTATTTGTGTTTATTACATAGACTGTTGATATTTGAGACATAACTTCATATTGTGTGTTATCACCTACTAATTTGCATTAATTTTTCCCAAAGCATCTTGTCCTTGTGCTATCTTTCCACTCAGATTTTAAAACCAGCTTCGTCAAGCTCCCATCACCTAAATCCTTCACTCAATTGATCATCCAAAATAGTCATATCCTCCATGAGTAAAAAAATTGGCAAATATCCCAAACCTATACCTAGCCTTAATGCTTATCTAAATCCCTTAGTTCCATCACTTCATTCATTTTTACCCTTATTTTCATATTCCTGTTGAAAAAAAAAATATATTCCTTTTATTAAGCACCCTTATCCTATCCACAAAGTCATGTGTTAAGCCTCATATGCCCAAAGTCCTTAGAAAATAGAAAAAAGGGTTTATTATTATTAATATAAATATTTTATATTAAAATATGTATATTAATATTTGATCAAATATTCAATTTATGGCATCATGTCAAATCATGGGCACGAATCTCGATTTATAATATGGAAAAGTCAAAAAGTGGATGGAGGGTGCACATACATATCAGGCATAGAATTAATGTGGAGGTTAATCATGTGAAGGAGGGTCGATATATAAACCGTGGTTTTTGGTTGGGGAGAGGTGTCCTTACATGGTGAATATCGGGGGTAAAAGTAGTGTGGATTAAACCACTCCAGTGAAGCCCCGATATAATAAATGCAACCATTTATCATATAGTTTATGTGCGTCATATTTTCCAGGAAAGCATTTCAATAATAATTATGGAATTTCCAATAAATGAGATTCTTCTGAAAAGGTTTTAGAGAGGAAAAATTTAAGTTTTACAAATTAAAGAGATTAATGTTTAGTTCCATGGAAAAGAATTAAATGGGAAGATGCACCTGAAATGAGGACTTGGATAATTTTTTATCCAAAGGTTTAAAGAAGTAAAAGAAGAAGATCAAAAGTATTTCACCAAAGATGGTAAACAAGACATGGTTTTCAAAACCATGGGAAAGAAACTGGTAAATGGTTTTCAAGTGAAACAATAAATTGGAAAAAAACATGACACAGTAAATGTTTTTCACAGTGAAATGGTCACAGTAAACGTTTTTTTATAGTGAAATGGTAAATTGGGCAAAACAAGACATGGTTTCCAAAACCACGGGAAGCAAGCAATAAATGGTTTTTCAAAACCATGGGCATGAATTAAATTATGGAAATTTAATTTTAAAGGATAAAAAATATTTGGGGATTCTTTTTATTCAAATATATTATTCCCAAATATTTAAGGAAAATATGGATAAATAAAATTAGATTTGGAAAAAACACAAGTGACATTTCAAAGAGGTTGTGGCAGTCAGTTTCCGCAGTTGTTGAGACTTACAAGACGATTTCCAGATGAACTAGATCGAGTTTTAAAAATCAAAAGGAGTTTATTGTCAAGCACAGACCCTAGAACATTAACTTCCTTCATTTTTTACATAGGTGTCACGGATTGGGAGATTCGAGGGAATCTTGGAGCCATATTTTTCTGTTATGATTTCCTGTTCGAGACATGTTTTTGTGACACATATTCCGGCTAGTTGGAGATGAATTTCAAGAAACTGAGAGAGGTTTTTCTTCAGAAAAAACTTATCCACAAAATCCATTCTCATATTTTACACAACTATTACGATTTGATAATTACAGGTGGCGTTTTGAAGCCTATTTTTTCTCCTGAAAAATAGGAAATCAGTTAAAACGTGTCATGTTCTATTTGTAACTGTTTCTATTTTGGGGAAGAAGTTGAAACGTTTCATTTCAGTTATTGTAATCGGTTTCACACTAGAGGCACTCTTATTGTATAAGTGTTAGAGGTTCCAAATGAATTAATGTTGGCAAAAGTGCAAGGGCACCTTTTTGTTGTTTCTGAACTCTATTGTAATTTTCTAGAGCTAAATTGAATACATATGCAGAAGCTTTTGAAGTCTTTATGAAAAGATTCTAATGGTGGTGATATGAGTTTTGTCTCCTTTCATTGTATGTATTTCCTGTGTTCTTTATTTCCATTTCCATTTTCTTCTGTTTAAATTGGAGAGTTAAATGCCCAAAATTCATCTTATGATGCTCTCGGCTTAAGTAATTTAAACTGTGTGTGTTTCTTCTTAACTAATTCAGAATTCATTTCAGTAATGTTGTGATGTAGTTATTTGTTTTCTCCTTCTTCGTACACTTCGCTTAAACTCAATTTGCAACTCATATTCATTGCCTCATTTAGCCTTTATCCTCTGGAGATTTTTCTCGGCCAATCATTGTTTTCATTCACTTTCAGAATTTCGACTCCATAGCCCTAAGTGTCCCTCCCCTTCCTATTCAACAAAATTATAAAAACCCCCAAAACAAACTAAATCTAGCCACCGATTTCCAAAGAAATATTAAGTGACACAAGAGAGCCCTCTCTGAGTTGAGTAGGCTAGTGGCCATCTCTAAAGTAGGTTGAAACAGTTACGTATATCGTTTGTCTATCTACCAGACAAAAATTACAGAGTGCTAACATTGTGGAAGAATATTTTGCTATTACATTAGAATGTTGATTGTATTGATTTTTGGTGATGCCATTAGAGCATTTATTATATTGATTCAATTTGTATCTGAGACTATGCTCACTAGTAACATTGTCATTTAGGGTATGGTTGGATTGAATTATATGTTAAACTTTTCCTAGTATTGTCCTCGAAGTACATTCTCTTGGTTTACCTATTGTTGGGCTCGTCATTTGGTTAATTAATGATGTTGATTAAAACGTTTTTGACCGGTATTATATGTGCATTTAACTATTTTGAAGAAGTTTTGAAGGATTTTTATATCAAATCATCATAGCTTATGCCAGGTACGTGTCATGGATGTTTTATGATGATTTTGAGTTTAATTAAGCTTGATTTAATGATTACAAGAAGCTAATGCGCAATATGTGTGTCACAGGGCAAAATCGCATGGCATTTTTCCATCAAGTAGCTCGTCCGATACTCCATTTGGCACTACGTCTGGTACTTCATCTGACACGACGTATGGCATTGCATCCAACACTAAAAACGTGGGCGAGTTGACGGTTTCTATATCAGTGGCCTGTGCTGGGCAAATCAACGACATGGTTTTTTCTCACCCTCGTGGCCTCCAACTACTGAGCTCTTAACATCTTGGACTAAGCCATTATGTTGAGCGTTGAGTGGCTCGTTTGGTTTCTAGAAGCCACAGGCAGTTAGAACGTATTTAATGGAATTTTTTGTTTTTAGAAGAGGTCGACCCTTCCAGTGGTCGACCTCTCGAATTGCAAATGTTATAAATACCACAGTAGTGGTTAGACAAATAGTTAGGAATTGTTAAGAATTGTGAATCTAGAATTGTTTCTACTGTGTAATTTGAGACATTTCCATAAACTTGTGCAAGACTGTGTTTTTAATTTAAATGCCAAAATTGTGTTGATTGAGCTCATGATTCACTGTTGAGAAGTAGACACGACCTGTTGGGGTGCCCACCAGTGGTCTAGGTGAATAGTTAGATATATAACTTGTGTTTCAGTTATGTAATTGTCATTTCTTTCATTTTTCGTTACATGTGTTTTTATTATTTTACATGTTGTGTATTTGTTGTTCATAACTTAATTGTTTTAATTTCCTTTTTGCAGGTTTCTTGTAAAGGATAGTGTTTTTTTTTTGTAAGTGAGTGTGAGTATTTGTATTACTAAAAAAGACTAATATACAAAAAGAGGAACTCCCTGGTTTGCCAAAAAGGAAACCATGCAAGGGTTCCGAAGTTTCATTCTTTAAGATATCATAGGGGTATGGCTGGACCACCACATTGGGAAACCGGTCTAGTCCCATCATATCCAGTTTTGACAAGATAAACATAACAAAACCATAAAAGCACAAGACAACAATTAAGACTGACCCAATAATATTCACTGATCATTGGCTACCCGACGCTAGTCCAGGATTATGAGATTCTTCTTTCCATCTTTCACCTTGTCCTTGCTCTCCTCCCTATGGGCCACCGTGTGGGTCTTCCTGATCCGGGTCGGTGCTCCATTCCCATCAACAGGTGTGATGTCCATATGATGGACATAGCACAAGTATAAGTGGAATTGGCTAGCCATTCACTCCAGCTTCTCCTTCTGGTTCTTCTGGTCCTTTGCAGTTCATTTTGTACTAGCATCCAAGTTGTTGAGGTGACTCAGGATTTCTTTTAGCAATTTTTTATGGGCCTTGTTACCCTTCCGGCTGGTAGATTTCTTTTATGTTCTCACTTTGCCTATTAACATATTTTTCTGCCATGCCATCTCTATCGTCTTATGGTAGAGGGTTTCCCTGGAATGCGTGGTCCCTGGGTACGTTATCTAGTCCGCTTCTTGGCTCAGTTCCTCCCAGGCTTTGCCCTTACGCTTGGAGGTGATTTATTTCTCCCACCTAGTGATGGTTCGACCAACGCCTGGAAGGCGCCCTTGGTGTTTCAGGATGCTTTCTCCATCCTTGAAATCTTCCTATGGCTTATCGGATTTTCGTCCATCTGAGTGTTTCTTTTGATGTGCGTTTTCTTCATATGCACCATATTGGTTGGCTTGTGGCGGTTCTTTCCCTGAATTCTCCACCTATTCCTATCTTCCCAGGGGTTCCTTCTTGCAAGGCCCTTGTTTTTGTGGTGGCTTCTATTGTTGCACTTTGTCCGACTGCATCTATTCCTAGTGCTTCGCCACTTATGGAAATTCTCCTACTGCGGGCTCATCCTTGCAATCATGGTCTGTCCTTAGGGGTGTTCCTTCCTGTCCTTTTTCTCTGTCTTGGTATGTGTGACCATGACAGTCTGTCCATTATCCCTGTGTCGGCCATTGCCCCTGCTCGTTGTGTAACCAACTTTTCTCTTCCCCGTACTTGTTCTTGGAAGGGATGTGACCCTACTGGTGCGTGGTAACATCTTTTGTCCTACGTCACTCACGGCCTGTTGAGTCCCATTGTACTTTCCCCTGCACTAACCCTGCGCTTATTCCTACTGATGTGACCTTGATATCATACCCCCATCTGTTGTGTGGTCTGATCCCACATTGTCACTTGTAATTGGGTGTTGGCCATGAAGATTTTTCTTGGATGTGTCATGCCTGCCTATTGGCCTTGCACCACTCCGCTCGATGTGACCTTCCATACTTAAGATTCTATCACGGTCTTTTGTCGCTAGTTGTGTGCAGTATGTTCTGAATTAACCATTTGGGATGTTTCTCCAGGTGGTGTCTAACTCTGATCCTTACTTGCTAACCCCTTCATTAGTGATTCTATCCGCCAGGCCATTCATTGACTTGCGTACCCAGTGCAACTCCACTGTGTTCATCTTTTGCAGATGCTCCTAGATGTTTTGCAGGGACTATGCCAAGTGCTAGTGTCTCTGAACTTTGCCCACTCTGGTGCCATTTTGGAGTCTCTTCAACGTGTTGATTACCAGAGTGGAGTCACCTTCCACGATGGTGTTTGTCATCCTTTCACGGCTTAGAATCTCAAGGCCAATCTCCAGGGCTCCAAATTCCACTACGTTGTTAGTTGACTTTCCCATACTCACGGCGTACAATCGGATTATCTTGTCGCCACTATCCCTGGTAACCCGACCCATTTATGTCATTCCTGGGTTTCCTTTTGTCGTCCCGTCGAAATTCAACTTGAGGGACCCTGCTGGAGGGAGATTCCAGTTGCGCACACCTAGTTGGAGTTGTGGTGGTCATCCTATTTGTGTGCGGTTGCGCCCGTCTTTTAGGTGAAAAGATTATAGGATTCTAGAGTCTTGACCAGTGAGTTGCACTTTCCCATTTTGGTAGTTGCGGCTCTGCATCGTTTCTCTTGTCATGGAGATTATTTTTTCTTTGATTTTCCCTTCCGGAATTCTTTCATTCTTGAAGATGCGTCGGTTCTTTTCTTTCCATATTGTCCATATGATCATCCCCGAAATGAGAGTCGGGCATATATTCACCTCTTTATTTTCGCTGTAACTCTCATTCCAGTTGTTGATGGTTGCGGAGATGTTTCCTCGAGTCCTATTAGACTGTCAAAAAATACCTGTCACCTAGTCCCAGATCTCTACTATGTAGATACATTCATCGAGGAGATGATTCATTCTTTCTTCCTTAGCTTGACAGAGGTGGCACCATGACAGAACTATGAAGCCTCTTTTCCTTAGGTTTTCCCAGGTTAGAATTCGGTTGTGAAGTACTAACCATTTGAAAATTTTTATTTTTGGCCACTGGGGGATGCTCCAGAGCTTATCCCATAGTTGCACTGGGTCTTCTTTGTCTTGGTCCATGATGTAATGTCAGGCTTCCTTCAAGTTGAATTCCCCGCCATTTTTTCGGCCCCATCCTAATTGGTCTTCTTCATCCGAGACTACAATTTTCCTTTCCCTCAGTTCCTCCTCTACCTCTTTCGCGATGGTTGTGGTCCGATCGCTAGTTTGGGAATTGAGATTGTCCTAGATTCTCCATATGTTTTGATCTATTTCTTGCTTCCAATAGTGGTGGATTTTTGTTTTGTCTTGCACGATCATGTCCTGTTGAAGTTCCTCCTTGTTTGGATTTCCCATCTTGGGTTCTTGTTGCCAGGAATCCTCCCAGAATCTAGTTGTTTTACCATTCCTTACTTCCTAGAAGCTGTGTGTCTGGACCCAGGTCTTGTTGCGCCAAGCTAGGTTAAAGATGGTTAATCCCTCCCTGGTGCCCATAAAATGAATTTGGTTTTGATCGCTTATGTCCGGGGCATACATGGCCTTCCAGAGGATTACCCATGGGGTAGAAATTTATTTAACCCATCGTCACCAGAGTTTCACCCCATAGGCTTCATTGGTTACTTGTGGATCTTGTAGCCCTAGTCCTCCTTTGCATTTTGGTTTGCAAACCTTCTCCCAAGCCACCAGGGCCCATTTTTTCTTTGTTTCTACTCCTTGCCATAGGAAGTCCCTTTGCATGGTCCTTATTTTTTGTAGTATTCCTTTGGGGGCAGGAAAAACAGACATCATATAGGTTGGAATTGCTTGTAGAACCATCTTGGTCAGTACCAGTCTCCCCGCTAGGTTGAGGGATCTGTACGTCCATTTTTTCACCGTCTCCTGTAGCTTTTTGAGCACTCCTTCCCAAGTTTCCATTTTTTAAGCTCTGTCCATCAGGGGGATGCCCAAGTATTTATTTGGGAGATTTTTGCGCTCAAAGCCCAAAATATTTTCCAGGTTCCTTTGGATTGCAGGGTTGGTGTTGAAAAAGTAGATCATTGATTTGGAATGGTTGATCTCGGCTCCCGAGGCTTCCCCAAACTCTTCTAAGATCCTTTTGAACATTTTTTCTTCCTAGACCGTGGGTATGCCATGGAGTAAGGTATCATCCACGAACTGTTGGTGTGTGGAAGTAGGGTAATTTTCGAAAGGTTTGAGGCTTGTTATTTCTCCTGCTTTTTTTGCGCTTTTTATGCTTCAACTGATACCTTCCATCATTGGGATGAATAGGAAGGGGGGTAGCGGGTCTCCTTGTCTGATGCCTCTAGTGGGATAGAAGGGTTTGGCTGGGGTTCCATTTATTAGGAGCGAGAAACTTGTCATTGAGACTAGGATGATAATCCAACTGATCCAATGTTGGGTGAAACCAAAGGCTTCCAGAGTTTTAACCATGTAGTGCCAGTGAATTTTTTCATAGGCTTTTTCTAGGTCAAGTTGTATTATCATCCCCCCTCTCCTCTGGATTTTTAGGGTGTGGATTATCTCATGAGCATGGATGACATTGTCCATGATTTGTCGTCCTTCCACAAAACCCGCATGTTCTTGTGAAATTTGATTATCTTGTAAACCAAATTGCATAAAGCTATGGGTCTGTAGCGATCAGGAGTCCTTGCTTCATTGTATTTGGGGATTAGAGTAATCATTGTGGCATTTAACACTTTTAGGATGGAGGCCGACCATCTAGAGTCCTCCACCACCCTATAAATATCGTGTTTGACCACTTCCCAATAGGATTTGAAGAAGTCCACTTTGAAACCATATGGACCTGGGGCTTTCCTGTTGGGCATCTCCTGGATCACTTGATCAATTTCCTCCTTAGCTATGGATTTTTTTAGGTTGTTATTATGTTCCTCGGTGACTAGATGGGGGATGTGTTGCGTTATCCTCTGGATGGCCTCTATTCGGTCTTTGTTGGGTTCCTGGGCTATCCCATGGAAGTGACTTACAAGGGTATTTTCAATCTCCTAGTGGGATTCTCGCTCGATCCCATCCTGATCCTTAATTTTCAGGATTTTGTTGTGGGCTCTTCTGGCAATGGTTGTTCTATAAAAAAACTTGGTGTTCCTCTCTCCTTCCTTTAGCCATATGATTCGAGACTTCTGGTGCCATATAATTTGTTCCTGCTGGCATCTTCCTTCCCATTCCTAGGTCATTTGGATCTCTTCCTTTTTTCGGTCCTCTGTGTAGCCCTCCGCTATGAAAGCTTCCCGGAGTCTTCTCATTCTATCTTCAATATTTTTCTTCTCTTGGTTTATGTTGCCAAAAATTTCCTTGTTCCACTCCCTGAGCTTATATTTGATGTACTTTAGTTTCTTATAGATTTTGAACATTCGTGTCCCTTGCTCTGGTTGTTCCTCCTGCGACCACTGGTTGATGTTATCCTTGAAGGTGGGGTGTTCAATTGAGAATTTCTCAAATCTGAATGGCCTATTCTTTGGGGTGGTTGGGAAGTCTGCTTCCAGTTGGATTGGCCAGTGATCAAAACCCCCTCAGGGAAGGATGCTGCAATCTAAGGTTAACCCCTGCATAATGATGGATTCTGACACCAAGAATCTGTCGAGTCTTGTCGCAACCTGATGTTGATTTATCTGTTTATTGTTCCAAGTGAAGTGTCCATTATTGGTTCTGATGTCCACCATCTCCACTGTGTCTATGAACGTTGAGAATTCTTCCGCATCTCTATACAATCTCCTGGTGCCTCCTTTCTTTTCTGCAAGTGATGTGATGATGTTGAAGTCCCCTACCAGGAATGAGTGGAGGTTGTTGGAGCGTTTTTTTAGGTCTCCTAGGTCTAGAAATAATTCTTCTCTTTTCCTCTAGCATCTGGGGTCCATACACATTAGTTCATAGAATCATCTCCGTATTCCGAATGATTTGCATGTGAACCGAAAGTGTGTGCCTAGTAGCCTCGATTGCTATTAGGTTCACCACTTGTGAATTCCACAAGGTGAGGATTCCTCCTGCCATCTGCTATCCTTCGACAACCAACATCTTGTACTTGCTCCATTGTTTTTTGTTGATTGTTTCCATTCTGTCTACAGTGCATTTTGTCTCTTGGATGAAACAGAGGTCTGGTTGTTCCTTCCTCAGTCTATTTCTAAGAATTATTTGCTTTCGTGGGATGTTTAGGCCTCTTATCCATGTTATAATCTTCATTTAAACATGTGGGGAGGAGTCGGGAAAGATATTTTTGATCTTACTTGAGTTTATCAGTAGAGATACTAGTTCTTGTAGGGCTACACTGTTTGATTGCCTCCCTTTTTTCCTTCTCGTCTGCTTGGGTGAGAGTTGTGGTTGTCCTTCACCTGCTTTGATTCCTAGGTGTCCTATCTCCCCTATGTGCAATTGAGCCCTCTGGATTTGGATTCCTCCCTTAGGAGGAGAAGGTATTGGATGCGATCTAGTTTCTCCACTGGGAGATTGTCTACGCCATGCCTTTTCCATTGCTCCAATATGTTCGGGAGATCGATTACTTCCCTTTCCACAATGTCTCTAAGATCAGGCTCTTCTGTTCCTACCTCGCTTAGACTCATTTTTGCGTCTTCGTCTGCCTCTTGCATGGGGTCGGGGGTATCTCTGGTTTCTCCATCCATAGGAGTTTCACTACCCCCCTGTCCCCTCTCCTTTTTTGGGTTATCTGTATCCTCATTTGTTGCTTATTCCCTGGCTTCTTTATCTTTTGTCTTTTCCTTTCCTCCTTCCTCCTCTTTGTTGGTCTTTTCCCATCCTTCTTCTTTATTCCTGGCCTCTGAATTGCTCCCTGTTGGGGTTTTACTTTGTTTCTTGTTAGCTCTTTTTCTGTGGTTTTGTTTTATAAACCCATCTTCGTCCTGCTGTAGTTTGGTGTTTTTTTCTTCTTGTTTTTTAATGATCGTACATTCTCTGATTAGGTGTCCATGTTCGTGACATCTCCTGCATCTGAAGGGGATCTGCTCATAGTCAATGTTTTGTATCCATTCATCGTCCCTAAATTCCAGGCTTATGTCTTCTGGGAGTGCCCCTGACACATCCATCTCTATGCAGATTCTTGCATAGGAGGTGTATCGTCCTTTTAGGGTTCTTCTGATGTCTTCAGATATTTTCCCAGTTTGTTCCCTATTGCTTCAAAGGTGGAAGGTAGCCAGTAATATAATGACAAGGAGTAAATTCTCAGTCATACTAGTACATTTTTGAAGGTTTCTTTTTTTGGGGAGAAGTTTTCCTTCCATGGTCGCATGTACAGTCCTGCTGAGGCGTGGAAGTATGCCCCCCCCTCAAAGATCTTATCCTTATCTTCCAGGTTCATGAAATTTTTTGTAAAGAAGCCTTTCGAGCCCAGGTGAAGATCCACTTATTCGCTTGTCTTCCATTGATATTTAATCCAGTTGCACAACGTTCTTTCTATGGGCCACAAACCCATAAACTTGCAGATTAGTGCATGTGTCTTGATCTGGTCCCTGTAGAGTTACGTTTGTGGATCGTCCAGTATTACCTTGGGTATCATTGTTGTCTTTGGTTTATAGGGGTTGCTCCCTTCTGCCCCATTGGGGCTCGCCATTTCTTGCGCAACAATCTGAGTTTCGTTGGATTCTTCCCCCATGCCATCGCTTTTCCTCTGGTTTCTTTCCTGACTTTTTTTCTGGTATTGATCTAAAGGTGCTTGTCATTGGTTCCTTGAAACCTACGCCTCATGGGCCCTTCGCTCTGTCTACTACTACCTGCTTGTATGAGGGTGTTCCATTACCGCCCCCCTTGGTACTCATGTTATCCTCTAATGTGGTCACGACTACCAAACCCTAGCTTGCAGTTTCTCTAGTCACCTTCGCTCCCCAAAAGATTTATAATGGACATGTATTTGTAAAGGATAATGTTAATATGTTGTGTCTTCTTAATTAATTAGTAACTAGCTTGCAAGATTAGCTACTAAACCCGTCGTGTGATTAAATGCTAGTTTAAATTTATGCATATTGAAGTAGAATAGTTAGAACAAAGTATTGAGTAAAACAAAGTATTGAGTTAATGCAGAATATAGAGTTTCTTTGGCAAGGTTTCAATGGATGAATAATTGTTAATTTTGATTTTAATTCTCAGTTTTCTTATCTAGTTTGTTATTTAGTTTGCTTATCAATCTTTCCATAGTATGATGAGATAGAAGTAGGATTTGAATCATGTTTTTATGAGTATTTCAATTTTCAATTTGAATTGTTAATAATAGGATTAGTTTAGTTTATTTCATGAAATTGCCATTCTAGATTTAACTTGCAATTTTAAATAGAAGCTTGATTTTGAGTTTAGTTTTTAGTTATAAGTCTTTAATTGTGTGAATTTGCTTACCTTAGCATAAGATTGCATTTGAATTAAGTAGAATAGTGTTTTATTATTGTTGATGATTAATGCATGAATTGAAATATCACATGGATTTTCATGATAGTTGATATTTCTTCTATGATGGATAAGCTCTCGTTGGATTACTTGATATACACCTTTCATTTCTCTATAGAAGTTAATATTGAACTTATTCCTCTTGAGCTATCACTAATTGTTAGATGCCATCGTGATGTCATAAGACACATAAGACATAATCATCATCATTATATTTGAAGTTTCTTGTTATTATATCTTAAGAATAGTTGTTGATTAATCTTTGAATATTGTCATAATGCTTTTAGTTAAATAGGTTAAGATTTACCTTTGGAGATTAGAAGTAATTATAGATTTTATCTTAAGAATATAGTTCACTTGCTTAATAGTTTGATTAGTTACTTGTTGAGTAGTTTTGAATAGTTTACTTGTTGAAGAAGTTTACATAGTTTAGTTATTTGATTGGTTTACTTGCTGAAGAAGTTTCCATAGGTTGGTTTGAATAGGTTAGTTGTTTGCTTGTTTACTTTCTTACTTGCTGATGCTCATTAATTTGAATAGATTGATTAGATTAGTTTGATTTTTCTATTGTTCATTAAGTTGAATATATTAAATAGATGGCTTTCTTTTGATTAGGTTAACTTGTTCAAAGTAAGGTTTTCATTTGCTTTCTTAGGATAATCCATCGATCCATTTGCTTTCTTTTGATAGTCTTTGCTTAAGTAGATTATCCCTTAGATAGACCATCTCCTTAGTTAGACTATACTTCCTCTAGATTTTCTGCCTTGGCACATATAGTGCTACAACTCTAAGTTTACTTATCCCCGATTGACAATTTAATTGATGGATTTAGTGCATATAGAACACCCATAATTTTTGGCGTCGTTGTCAGGGAGTTGTCTTAAGGTAGGAAAATAGTTAGGAAATAGATCATTTCTGTACCTTAGCATCAGTTTGGTGGTGGGGGGAATTTAAGACGAGAGGTAAGAACCTGGGCATCTATTATAGCAGGTTCCCCCAAACCCAATGGTAGTTTGTCTTTTTGTTTGCTTTCATGAAAAGACCTAGGGACCCAAAAGGTAGATACATTAAATCCAAATCATACCTTTCAACCAAGGTTCCTTCTGAACTTTTCGGGGGAAGGAACATTCCACTCATAAACTCCATAGACTGATACCGGAAAGTAGGAACTAGCTCGACCTAAAGAGCTAAAGCAGTCTCCGAAGAGACTAAAACAGGGAGAACTATAGAACAAGAAATTGAAGCATCAATAATAGTGGGACAGGGGGCAAGGCCACTCGAGCCTTCCGCAGAACCAACTGACACAAACTTTGTTTTCTTACCACCATCAAGAGATCCTAACTTTGTAGAAATCATAGACCCTAAACATGTGAATACTTTTTTTGGTAGTTCAACCAACATAATTGTTTCCCAAATTGAAATAGAAACTTTGGAACCAATAATATCAACCAGCTCGAGTAGAGTCCCAAACATCCAAGCAGTCGGAAGACCTTCCCATCAGAGGGATACCTTTCTTAGACAAAAACCTTGGGATACTTTGTTCTCTTCAAGGATAAAACCACCTAGGTACTCTCTTTTTGGAAACCAAACCAGTATGGATGATCGGGAGGATCACAACAATGTAAGACACAAAGAGGGAGAAGAAGCTGGAAACCAAACCGAAACTACCTTCAAGTTTGCAATTTTGGACACCACACCGAATGTCAATATAAAAAATATTCCCCTCTCAATACTACCCACCTTTTATGGTAAAAGCAGTGAAGATATGGATACCTTCCTATTTGAGTTTGACATATTGTGTAGGAGCTACAACTACTTACAAGATGCCCATAAACTAAAACTCTTTCCTGCCACCCTCAAGGACTCTTCACTAAGATGGTTCATGGGGTTGGGAGAGGCTAGTATTAGGTCGTGGGAAGCCATGAAAGATATATTTATTAAGAATTACCAAGAATACTGCAAGACCAAGGAGTCTCGTAATGATATTTTCAAAGTCCAACAGTTAGAAGATGAGAATCTCTAGAATTATATGGAATGGTTTCCTTATATCTCAAAGAAATCAAAATACCATGACCTTCCAGATGATGCAGTTAGGGCCCTTTTCCTTAAGTGAATTTAAGAGAAATACCTAGAAATACTTAACCTGATGGCATCGGGTGACATCTCCCATGAACCATTTGCCGAAATCTGTGAAATGTGTAATAATTACTCAAGAAGTAGAGCTAAAACATGGAATAATGTTTGGGATCCTTATAGTAGAAACTTGAAACCAGTTAGTTCAGGTGGTATCACGAGAGTAGAGATAGAGAACCTTTTAGAAAACTTCAAAACATATATCTTAAGCACAATAGATTCCCATTTGGATACCCTAAAGATTAAAAAGAAACAGGAGGAGGAAAATGTAGCAATGAGCATATTTTTCCCAATATGCAGGAGGAAGCATTCCTCAAGGGAATTCCCAATAGATAACATTTTAGTTTGTGGCTTCTGCACAGAAGACCACTCAACTGAGAAATTTCCATCATTGCTCGTTCTGTTAGCCATATATAGAAGTGGGGATCATGGGGAATCCTCTTATGCACCTAGGATGCCATGGCATCCTAGGAATTAGCCTACATACCCGGATCCACAGCCTCAAGTGCCACCCTATTATCAACAACCACAACAGCGGAATGTACCAACTTGGAAAAACTGGTCTACACAGTACCAACATCTTTGGCTTCAAGGATGGAGAGAAGGGAATAACCAAGGGAACCCTCAAGATCCACATGTCCCTATGCCCAACCATCCTTACCCTCAGTTTCCACCGAACATCCTGCAACTTCTGCCAGGTTTTGTTCCACCACCTTTACCTCCTATTCCACAACAACCACAACAATACCAGAATACAAGCTCCCCAAGACCAACATTATTACCGGCACAACCAGTTCCCAATCCCAATAATAATCCCACTCAACCTATTCAAAGTGTTGAGATGCAAGCCTTCCCGACATATGTTATTACTGTTGTCCCATTGCACACCTTGAGAGACTAGGTGCAGAGTTTGTTGGGAGAACTAATAACTTGGGAAAGGGAGATGAACGCGATATTATATGCATGAGTTGTTGCAGATATAACCATATATGTGATCATAGAAGTGAAGCGTGGAGAGTGGTCAAAAAGTTATTGCTAAAGGGATCATTTATGGCTTACAACAAGTTGAAGCACTTGGATGAATGACTTGAGGTGACCTAGAGGCGCTCCACAACAGAAAGTTGGTTGGGCACGTTTCCATCATGATGTCTTCATGTCATGCATCACTGAAAATTGTTAGAAATTAATAGATGTGCTCGTTTAACCATAGACAATATAGCAATATTGTCACCTAACCATAGGCCGAAGCCACCCCCGAACACCTTAACCGTGACAGAGAATGATTCTGGAAGAAAACCCTAGGCCTAATAGCCAATCAATGTATAGTACCTCTCTCTCCAGAGCTAGCATACATGGGCTAAAGTCCAAACCATAACCAATATAAATTCCAAGCCTAAAACGAGAATACATGTTGCAGTAGCTACTCCTCAGACTTGTGCACTTACCCAGTTTCTACAGTGCGCACTTCTTCACTTTTGAAATTGCGAGCTGTGTGTACCAAATGAGATTTGGCTTCCTGTATTTATATTGTTTTTCCTGAGCTGTCTGGGCTGACTTCTCATTCTAGAAGATAAACACTTAATATTAAATATTTCCTTTATCTGACTTGTCTTCTAGGGTTATGTCCAATGCTTTAGGGTTTCTTCTTGCTTCATGGAATATTCTATTCTCATCAAAGTTACACATGGAGGTAAATACCTCTCGCGTCTACCATAATATCAAAACTACATCCTAGCTAGGGAGGTATTGAAGGAAATGGTCTTGAGCACAGACATACCATTCAATCGATAGCATCATCATAGTCATACATGCTATCTCATGATTAGATCACGAGCACCATTAACACTATCATCTGATAGCATCAACTGCATCATCTCTCGAAGCCATACTCCATTTGAGTAATCAGGCATGATGTTGAATAAGTCACTCACTCCATAGAGTGATACAAGGACCATTCTTTTAATCTGGACATATATCCTAGAAGAATGGTTGTCCCAACAGATGCTAAAAGCTATGTTATGGACTACAGAGACCATTCCTATAGGAATGTCAATCTAGGACTATTTTCTAATCGAGTCATATGTACTATAGAGATCCCTCTCAACCTATATTCTTTAAAAAATATCGATCCTGAACCATTTTCCTAATTGGGCCACAATCTGTGCCTTAGGAAACTACTAGTCCATGACATGTCAACAAACTATCAACCTGGACCATTCTTCACAGAGATAATACTTGTCCACCAACAATTTGTTCTATCTGGACCATTCTCTGCTTGGAGAATGTCTGTCCACAAGCACATTGACTTTCCATCTAGTTGATAATCATTTTCAATACTATTGATAGTCTACATGGAAATGAGAACAATTTCATTCAATAGAACACAACTATGTCTATCCATAGTAGTACACAACTACAATCCAGTGGTACACTACCACACCAGGTAGCACACGACTACTTAATCGGTGACACATAGTCACAACCAGTGGAACACATCCACCACAGTAGCATACATCTACTGTCCAGAGACATATAATCTCCATAGAAATCATATCATTTGATATCAACCTGCACATAAAACAATGATATAAACTGATTTATGTGGGACATTCTTCCACTCACATCTATGATATCTGGAAGAGCATCTACCCTTAGAAAGTAAAAAATCATCCATGGGCTATCTGGACAATTCTTCTCAAGCATAGAAGAACAATTGTCCCTGATTTATGAGCCTGGACCATTCACCTAACTGGGCCATTCCTCCAAAACTAAATATAGTGCAACCTAGATATAATGAGTCTGCCCTAGAGAATTTTTGTCCTTGATTATTGAGCCTGGACCATTCACCTAACTAGGCCATTCCTCCGGCACTAAACATAATGCAACCTGGAGAGAATGATTTTTCCCTAGGGAATGAATGTATGAACCATTTCCTAATGGAAATGACTGTCCTGCACCAACTTCCAAAACAGACCATTCTTTGAAACTGCTCACAACTATGAACTTCAAAAGAATGACTACCCGGTGAGGCGGACCATTCTACTTGACCACTACTCAGAGTGACTTCCAAGAAGAATGGTTTTCCTAGACCATTCCCCTACACTGGACACAAGGGGAATCATTGTCTATGGTACATCAACAATCTATCGAACCATTTTCATTACGAAAAGGATTGTTCGATCTCGACCATTTTTCGAACTGGAAAATGCTTATCCGTTAGAAATCTCAAACCACTTTCCGAACTGGAAAGGAACTTCTCATCCTGGACCATTTTTTGAACTGAAAAATGATTGTCCATAAATCAATGACACATCAGTGTTCCCTCCCAACCTGGGAGTACTCTCTTCCTTTTTCAATAAGGAAGTCGTCTCCATGAGCTCCATCTTGTTTCTTGAGTACACATACTTTTTCATCTTGGACAGAGGCTTTACCAAAATATATGATATCTTCTCATCTGTGAAGATATATTCGAGAATCACTTCTCTTTTCTGGACTTCATCACAGAGAATGTAAGACTTGATCTTAATGTACTTTGGTGTGTCTGGAACACTAGTTTTTCTCTGAAGGCTTCATATAGCTCTGATCATTACAATATATCATGGTTGAATTCAACACTTTTATTTCCTGCTAGCTCATGACATCATGGCAAGGCTCAAAATGAAATGTATCCAAGTAGAACTTCTTCTGTCATCATGAGAGTTTGTCATGTTGAAATTACTAAGACAACTGAGAGGGGGGGGTGAATCAGTTGTTATTGTGCTTAAACAATTTTAAGTCTATTAATACATTCTTAATCTTTCTTCAAGTGATCATCAACATTATACAACATATGGACAATAAAATTAAAGAGCATCAATCACACATAAGGTATACACAGAGACAAATTTTCACGAGGAAACCCATAAAGGGAGAAAACCTCTTCTTCTTCGAAATGATAGGCAGTCTTTTAAGTTCTGTACATCATCTATAATTGAGTACCAACTCAATGTGAGGCTTCTACCTCTGTTTTACAAGCTACAACTTGTTTGAGAGCACCGACTCTCTTGTTTCTCTAGCACCCACTAGAAGGAAGAACCAACTCCCCTAATGTTCCAGCACCAACTGGATGGAAGCACCAACTTCCAGTTACATAGGCTCCAACATGTATAACAGAGAACACTTGTTCTCCCCTACACCACCCCGCCACCCTAGTTTCTCTGGCTGCAACCAGATGGAATCTACAAATCCCTGTGTTCAAGCTCCCACTTGAACCTTTGAGGACAACAGTCCTCCCTATCACCTCCCAACCACCCTGGAATATTAATAAATAAATAAACAAACAACTACACAGCTAAATCAATTCTTACCACTTCTTCTCTGTTCTGTAAATTTGGTCTGCTTCAACTTGTTCTGTCATTCTGCTCCGTTTCAAATCTTTTCCTCGTCTATTACTCTTCTCTGAGTTTTATATCACACTATGCACATTTTCAGTCTCACACTGTGCATATTTTCAGTCTCACACTGCGCATCCTGTGATTTTCCCTTTCTTACAGTTTAATTCATTTTTCGTCCAAAACTACCAACCTCACACAGTCTATGTCTCTTTCTTTTATGCACCACACCCACAACAGTTACCCTTCAAATCTTCCGAGGAAAAAGAAAAACTGTCTAAGAAACTGAAACGCCAACCGATCAGAAATCATGAATCAGTTTTGCTAACTGATTTGTAACTGATGAATTAACTGTGAGAGAGAACAGTAGCCCTCCGATCATATTCAAGTTTATTTGCATCATTGGATGAACTTTATTAATCTTGCCTTTAAATCGGGTTTCGGCATTTCGGCCTTCCTGTGGCCAAGTGTCTCAACACTTCATATCATGATCTCCGAAACTCCGATACAGAGCTTTTCTGCGCTAGCTCCTTCCTCTATATGACCAAGGTCATGACCAAGTGCTTATGCATAAAGTGCTTTTCGCGAATTCGAATTTCGTGAATCTGAAGATGAGGCATCTCGACTCTCCAAATCACGATCCCCGAAACCCCGAAATGGAGCTTATTTGAACTGACTCCTTCCCTTCTCGTGACCACCGACGGTGACCATAGGCTGTACAAAAAGGCGCTTCATATTTCGCGAGTTTATAAACTTCATTGAGTCTGATCGATGGTTGAAATCTCCATAGATCCGATGGTCCAGATCTTGTCGCGATCTTGCATCTCGTGAGTTTCCACACCATGCTCCATTGACTCCAAGTCAACGACTTGTCCTATGATTTGACAGACCAGATCTAATCTTAATTCAATGGATCGGATCATATTGCGATTTCGCATATCGCAATTTCGACGTTCTTATGGTTATGTTTCTTGCCTCTCCAAGTCGTGAGTCGCGAAACTCCGAAATGGAGTCGGATCAATGGTCTAGATCACACCTTGATCTGACGGTTGTGATTAAATCGCGATTTTTCATATCGCGATTTCGGTGGTTGTATTTCTTGCCTCTCCAAGTCGCGAGTCACGAAACTCTGAAATGGAGTCGGATCAACGGTCCAGATCAAACCTTGATCTGACGGTTGCGATTAAATCGCGATTTCACATATCGCGATTTTAGTGGTTATGTTTCTTGCCTTTCCAAGTCGCGATAGGCGAAGCTTCGAGATGGATCTAGATCAACGGTCCAGAACAAACCTCGATCTAACGACTGCGATTAAATCGCGATTTCGCATATCACGAGTTTAGTGGTTATGTTTATTGCCTCTCCAAGTCGCGATTCACGAAACCCCGAAATGGCGTGGGATCAACAGTCCCGATCAACACTTGATTTGACGGTCATCGGGAATTGTAAATGGGATCCAACGATCAGAAACGCTACTTCTCCTCCCGAGCTTACTTTGTTCTGCTTACTCTGATATTTCCATCGATGATATGCCAACAATCCTTTGCACTATCTCTTCTGAGCTTAATCGAATCTTCTCTGCAACGTCTTCTCATAATGCCCATATATTACATACTTTCTGTACTCATGCCATTTTCATTGTTGTACTTGCCATCAATGACAAACATTCATTGTTTGTTAAATATTTTCCAACATGTCATGGATTAGCAATCCATCATTCTGAACTTCTAAGTAACCATTCTGATACATTATCTATGTTATAGAAAGTTTTCATCACGCTTTTGTTGTGCATGAGAGGCTCTGCACCAAGTTGTTTGAATCCATACAAGATCTTCTTCCATCTGCATACAAGGGTGTCTTTCTATTATACCTCAAAACCTTGAGGTTTCTCTACATACTCTTCTTGTTCAATTACTCTGTTGAGGAGAAAAATCCTCACATTCATCTGATGTAAAATCCAACCCATGGATATTGCAGAAGATATAATGGCTCAGGTAGAGGTATGTATGGTTACTGGAACAAGCTATCATCATAGTTTTATCCCTCCATCTGGGAGAACCTCTAGTTCTGAATCTCGCAATGCTTCCATTCATAAGTCTTTTATACACTGTTCTTTATCACAACTTCCATTTCTTCTACTTGATTGCTTCTAGTGGGTTCAAACCAAGCTGGTAGTCTTGTGATTCTCGATATAATGACTGGTTGTTCTGGATTTTCTTTCTCTCTCAGAATCTTCATGTTCTTCCTCATGTTTCTCTTTAGCTCTTGGGTCCATGGAGTTTTCTATAGATTCCATGCCCTGAAGACTACAACTTATTCCTTTCATCATAGGATCATGGATGTGAATGGACAATCAGGGATACTTTAAGGCTTCTTTTTGAAGAATACTTCTTCTAAAGTCAAACTGAACACATGTTTCTTTTCATGGCTGCTACCATCAATGGGAACATGGATAGATATTTCATAATCCTCAATGGATCATATTATTTAGGATTAGCTCCCTCCTAATATTTGCTTCATGCATGAATGCATGCTCTTATTTTGGAATTATATAATCAGCTCCCTCCATCTAAGAGAGTCCACACTTTCATCTGCATCCTTATTGCCTTCTGCAAAGTGTCACAAGTCTTCTAATTTTCTTTTGATTTCTGACTTCTTTTTGTTTTTACTTCTTCGAGGTTTCTTCA
Organism: Picea engelmannii; assembly: GCA_009831015.1. NCBI lineage: Eukaryota > Viridiplantae > Streptophyta > Pinopsida > Pinales > Pinaceae > Picea > Picea engelmannii. The sequence goes on along the minus strand of ML795074.1, from coordinate 23,629 downwards.
AGTTTGATTCTGATTTCGGCTTATCTTGTTACTTATGTAATAGCTTCCACATGAATTGTTACCAAGGATTGTCAATGTACTTCATATTTTCATGTGTATTCCTTGACTTGTAGTTATCATGATAGCAATCCTTGTCTTGTTATTCTTCCATAGGTATTGTTTCTCTTTGAACATTTTATCTTCTACGAAATAGATATGCAAGATATGTATAGAAACTATGTAAACATGGTATGTACAAGAACTATGAAGAATATTGTTATCTTGTCTTAGAAGAAGAAGTTTGTTTTATCTTGCTTGGCCTTCTTTGAGGGTTCCCTTTCTTCGACAACTAATGCTTTGTGTGTTTCCTTCCTTTTCTTTAACTCAGGACAATGATTCTTGTACTGACCATATTTTCGACAGCTGAAGCATTTCATTTTTGACATATCTTTCTCTTGATTTGGTTTCTTCCTTGAGTCAAACTTTTTCTTATTCCTCAATTTCTTGAACTTTGTTGTGTAGGCTTGATCATCATATTTCCTTTGGAATTTATCTTTTGCACTAATCCTTGATTCTTCTTGTGCACAACAAGTCCAAAGTTCTTCAAATGTGGGATACTCCTTTCTTGTGTTCATGCTTGCGGAAAATGCATCCCATGTCTTGGGAAGGCCATTGAGTACGATATTTACCGGTTCCTTCTCTGAAATGATTTCTTCAATAGCTTGTAGTTGATCTCTTAACTGAGAGATTCTCACAAAGCATGATGTTATGATTTCATCATCATTCATTTATATGTCACAGTGCTCATTCTTCAGACTCAATACTTTTCCAATGTTTATGACTGAGAAGAGGTTAGTTAGGGCATCGTACATCTTCTTAGATGAGTCAAGATGAGATATGTAGGGTATCAAGTGGTCTTTTACAGAGTCCACTATGATACTCATGGCATCGATGTCATTGTCTTTGAACTTCTCCATAACTGCAACGTTTTGAGGTTCCTTCTCTTTTCCTTCTTCAAACTTTGGTTCCACGATCTTTCCTTTCACGATATCCAACACTTTATTCTTGGCAAGGATGAGATCAATCCTTGTCTTCCATGCTCTAAAGTTAGAAGCCCCTTCTAACTTGTTTTTTGACTTCATAGAGTAAGTCATGACTACTTTTGACTTGGTCAACCTTTGACTTTGACCAAAAACTCAAACTTGATGTCTTAGCTTGCTGAGAGTACTAGGAGGTCCGCTAGGCTAGGGCACACTAGGCTATCCAGAAATTAGTTCAAGCTCTTCACTTAAGGTGCCTCAACAAGAGGGTTAGGGTTTCGTTGTTGCAACAAAACTTTGGCTGCAATTGCAACTACAACTAAGCAAATCCTCTCAATCTATCTTCCAATGGTTATATTGTCCAAAGATAGTGTGGGCCCATAACCTGTTAGAAAGTAATAGATGTGCTCATTTAACCATAGATAATATAGCAATATTCTCACCCAACCATAGGCCGAAGCCACCCCCGAGCACCTTAATCATGACAGAGAATGATTCCGGAAGAAAACCCTAGGCCTAATAGCCAATCAATGTAGTGTACCTCTCTCTCCAAAGCTAGCATACAAGGCATAAATTCCAAACCATAACCAATAGAAAGTCCAAGCCTAAACCGAGAATACAGGTTGCAGTAGCTGCAACTGGAGCTACTCCTCAGACTAGTGCACTTACCAAGTTTCTACAATGCGCACTTCTTCACTTCTGTAGTTGCAAGCTGTGTGTACCAAATGAGATTTGGCTTCCTGTATTTATAATGTTTTTCCTGAGCTGTCTGGGCCGACTTCTCATTCTAGACTATAAACACTTAATATTAAATATTTCCTTTAGCCGAATTGTCTTCTAGGGTTATGTCCAATGCTTTAGGGTTTCTTCTTGCTTCCCGAAATATTCTATTCTCATCATGGTTACACGTGGAGGTAAATACCTCCTGTAGCTACCATAATATCAACAAGAACAACAATTGAGTTGAGTTGGGTTGTTGGACAATATCACAACCTTCGGATGAGGTAGGTCTTCACAAAGTTACAACAATCAGTTAACAACAATATGACTTGATAGTCGAGTAATGGATACATGGTGCCTTGAAGCGGAAGTAGTCAAGGTGTGGAGATAGAAAGACATTGGAGATGAGTTCAGTCGGTTGCATGTGAATTTTGGGACTTAGGATTTCTGAAGTGGACATATGGACTCATCCTTGTATCGCAGTGAAGGTCTTGCAAGTTTGTGAACTTGTGGACGGTGATTGAGGGGACTTCATGCATAGTGTCGGTTGCTTGGGCAAGAAAAGGTCCAAGATAGAAGACTTAGAACATGGTTGTAGCGAAGGATGTTGTTGGAAAAGGTATGATTGGTTACAAGTTCTTTCATTTCCTAAGTGTTACGGTGATTTCTTTGAAGGGAAGTTGGATGACTTGGTAGTTCAAGTGCAATCTATTTTTGCGGTGAAAACTGACAGACTTGAGGGTGATTGAAGGGGTGCATATTAGAAGAATCCATGTAGCAGTTGATACGTCTTGATAGAGAGAATGCGCAAAGAGATTGGGGTGAACTTATTATATGAGTACTATGGTGGACTTAGGAAGATTTGGATGCAGCCGTGGAGGTGGCTTGAGGAAGTTGCCAAACTCTTTGATGAGGTGCTTTGGATAGGTTGTTGTGGTGAAGTGGAAAGTGAAGTATGAACGTGTCAAGTTTGAGAGGATGGATGAGGCACCCTAGTGCTTGGTTCCTTAGCCATTTTTTTGGGTCATGCAATGACTTGACAATCATGACGAGAGTGCCATATTTTGGACACTTGCAGGAGATGCAAGTCAGTGTCATTCTAGGAGATGGATGAAGTTATAAAAAAATTCAACCAAGAATTGTTGGTAGTCAACCTGAATAGACAGAGCGTAGACCAAGTGAATTGGGTGGTGTTTTCTCACCTTTGGTATGGGACATTGGATGAGGTAGAGTGCACCTTGGTGACTTGTTGGTGATTTTGTGATGACTCAAAGATCTAGGAGGGTCGTTGGTTGGAGTTGGAAGAAGTATTGGTGTGAACGTGCCTAAGGCATGAAATTTCCTAGAGGTGACTCATTCTGCCTAGAGCAAAATTTGGACAGTTCATTGAGACGTTTAAGGAGTGTAGGCATGTTTGCCACACTCTTGACAAATGTTTAGTTGCAGAGAGGTGGCTTGACGGAAGTAGGCAAGTTGAGGACTTTCTTTTGTTTGGAGGATTGTGAGAACATGCAAATTGCAACATGAAGATATTGCTTGGATCTCAACATTTCTCTTTCTTTGGGGAAGCATGGTTGAGGGTGAATCCTAACCATTCCAAGGCAAAGAGAGGTGGATGCAACATCATGGAAAATCGATGAAGTAGTGAGGAAAACGAAGTCTAGACATGTAGTTCTTGGTGCAGATGAGAAATTTCATATTTGACAATGCAAATGAAGATGGGCAGAATTTGACTAAGGAAGTTGGAATTCTGGACTTGATCGTAGTTTAAGTCACAAGGGAAGAGTTGGTTGGATGTGTAGATGTGCATATTTCTCTTGACTTTCCGCAGACTTGGATGCGATGCAAATTGTGTGTAGTAGATTGACTAACTGTGTCATGAGGTGGACAGTGGAGTCAACTTGATGTAGATGACTTTGTTTTTGGGTGACTTCATAGTGCATCAAGGTGAGGGGTGACCTTGCCTTGGTTTGATATTTTTGTGTGGATAGACCGAATTGCAAAAGGAAGTCAAAGAACAGACGCACCAATAGGTTCAAAGTGCAGTGCTTAGACACTATGGAGGATCTCCTTGACGTAGATAAGATGATGGTAGTAGTAGTGAGGAAAGGGTGGACACTTGCCTTAGTCTTTGAGGTTGGACAGAGTGATGGAGATGTGATAGAAAAGAGTAATTTTGGGCATGAGGAAGTGCATTCTCATGAGTTGGGCGTGATGGTTGGACTGACTACCCAATTAGTCCAAGGCATGGGGGATTGTCACATACCCACTATGCAAATCAAAAAAAATTTCGTTGATTTCTCAACAATCAGAATCCCCGAAGTCCTACGGGGCTTAACGCAGGCTAGCTCTTTCCTTTTTCCACCTTCATATGATTGTAATTCACGACTATGGGCCGAATCAACACGATGTCTTTTCGCACTTCGTGATTAAGTGCTACTGGAGCATCGAGTCGCTTGACTCTGCAAACCCCGAAGTTGGGACAGCGAAACACCGAACCCTGACGGGGCTACCGAGGGGCAAGTTTCTCTCTTGGGGTCTTGTCTACGTGACCCTATACGGTGTCCACGCGCTTAAGCCAGCCAAGAGCTTATCGGATTTTTGCGATTCGGGGAATCGCGATACATGACTTCTTTCTTTCCCCATCCGAATCCCCGAAACTTTTGAGGTCTCCAAAGTTTCCCTCCAAAGGGAGATCGACGGTCGTAAGCCTCCCTTGATCCAACGGCATGGATCCTTTCGGGGTTTCAGTACTCGGGAGTTCGAAGTGCAACGACTCCAAAAATCTTCATCATTCAAATCTTCGACTTCTGATATGGAAAGTCGTGTAAGAGATCAACGACTCTTAGGAGCGTGGATCCAACGGCCCATGGGATTTCGGGTATCGGGATTTCGTGCCTCGCGAAGGCAAGGTTTTCTTGCCTTTTGGTTCCCAGGATGCTGAAACGCCGAAACGTCGACCAACAACCACGTGTCCCTTTGATGGACAACGACGACCCTCAACCAAGATCGACGGTCGTGGTATTTTTGGGATGATCAACGGTCACAATCAAATACTGTCTTTTCTCAATCTTAATCACACCTCCCTCC
>ML795074.1:0-12471 GCA_009831015.1 Picea engelmannii | reverse complement strand
ATTGAAAGTGGCCACTCGGGCCTTCAAATTCTCTGAAAAATCATGGACCCTGAAATATTTCTTCAGTCCAAGTAGCCAGGCCTCGACTTCCTCTCCCTTATTTATCTCACCGTCGAAGGAGGGAGGTTTGGCCTTTCTGAATTATTCAAATTTATGACCCTTGGAAGTCTTTTGTTTCTTTTGTTTTCTTCGAGAATAAAAACTGGTCCTGCTGCTGGAAGAGCCTTCTAAATCGCCAGCTTCCTTCTCAGTGGAATCGTCCGGTACTGGTCCTTTACCTTTGGGGTGGACCTTTCTTGAGGTGTTCCTCTCAGTATGGCCACTGATATGACCATGTTTCTGCATCTCAGGTTCATGCTGCATTTGTCGTTGTAGGTCAGATAAGCTCTGCAGTAAAACTGCATTAATTTTAGTTTGCTTTTCTTGCTCTTTCATCATCCTTTCATTGTCAGCCTTGCAACTTTGCAATTCAACCATGAGACTCCTCACAGTCTCAGCTAGATCTGGAGGGGTTCCTATTTCTCTTCTTTCGTCAGACTCTTTGTCTCTATTGTGGGAGCCTTCTCCCATCTCTTGGTGAGTCACCATTCTCTGTGTCTGTAAATTCCCGCGGCTGATCGTCCGCTTGTGTGAAAAGACAAACACTGGTTATTAGTCAAGAGTCAAATACATTTTAAAATCTGTGCATAATTTATAACTCTTTCACATGCATACACAGTCGGGTTTTCGTTCCCAAGTTTTAACCCTGGACAAGAGAGTTAAGTTAGGGGGTTACTCCTCGTAGGAGTGCTTCGAACGGAGCTTATGCGCAACTCGTGCATGAGCCCAATCAGGCCGAGTGTTGCAACCATGCTCTGATACCACTTTGTCACATACCCACTACGCAAATCAAACTTTTTTTCGTTGATTTCTGAACAATCAGAATCCCCGAAGTCCTACGGGGCTTAGCGCAGGCTAGCTCTTTCCTTTTTCCACCTTCATATGATTGTAATTCACGACTATGGGCCGAATCAGCACGACGTCTTTTCGCACTTCGTGACTCAGTGCTACTGGAGCGTCAAGTCGCTCGACTCTGCAAACCCCGAAGCTAGGACAGCGAAACGCCGAACTCCGATGGGGCTTCTGAAGGGCAAGTTTCTCTCTTGGGGTCTTGTCTACGTGACTCTATACGGTGTCCATGCGCTTAAGCCAGCCAAGAGCTTATCGTCTTTTCGCGATTCGGGGAATCGCGATACATGACTTCTTCCTTTCCCCATCCAAATCCCCGAAACTTCCGAGGTCTCCAAAGTTTCCCTCCAAAGGGAGATCGACGGCCATAAGCCTCCCCTGATCCAACGACATGGATCCTTTAGGGGTTTCGGTACTCGGGAGTTCGAAGTGCAACGACTCCAAAACTCTTCGTCATTCAAATCTCCAACTTCCGATATGGAAAGTCGTGTAAGAGATCAACGGCTCTTAGGAGCGTGGATCCAATAGCCCATGGGATTTCGGGTATTGGTATTTCGTGACTCCCGAAGGCAAGGTTTTCTTGCCTTTTGGTTCCCCGGATGCCGAAACGCCGAAACGTTGACCGGCAGCCACGTGTCCCTTTGATGGACGGCGGCGACCCTCAACCAAGATCGACATTCGTGGTCTTTTTGCGATGATCAACGGTCACGATCAAATCCTGGCTTTTCTCAATCTTAATCACACCTCCCTCCATTTCAAGGCTTCGGTGATCGGAATTTCACGACTCGCGAAGACAATGGTTCTTTGCCCTTTTGTTTTCCAGGTGCCGAAACGCCGAAGCGCTTACCAGCGGCCACATGTGCTCTATAGATGGACGGTCCAGGCACTTCCATGGACCATGGGGTCTATGGTCCTGATTCCTTCATCTCTTGCAAGGGAAAAAGAAGGGGTCGTGGCATTAATGCCTGCGTCTCTTTGTTAAATCAAACGGTCATTACAGACCTTGGGATCCTCCGAAGGGATCCTGTTCGTGCATTGCTTGCAAAGGTGGAGAGGGGTCAATGAATTATCATCCATGTGTCCTCCCTCAGATGAACGATCCTCGTTGTTTCGCGACTTGCGACTCCCTGTGACACAAATCCTTTGTCAACTCGAATCCCCGGTATCCAAAATACCGATGGACTCTCGATCTCCGCCACGTGTCCTTCACGGATGGACGGTCTAGATCTATATCGGGATTTTCACCAAGGAGTGTTCCGATCTCTTGCCATCAGGATTCTCGAAACCCCGAACTCCGAATCCCCGATACCAACTCCTCTCTCGGGACTTTCGCCCTTGTTCACGAGGGCTTAACCCTCATGCACCTCCTAACAGATCCAATGGCTATCGGGCTTTCCAGCTAAGATCCAACAACTTAGATCAGTCCCACGCCATGTACTCTCTCATTGCTCTCTAGACAGAAAAAGAAACCAATGATCCAGATACTCCAACAGACCTTCCGGATCTACGGTCCCGATTTCCTCGCTATTCACGAAGGTAGAGGAAAAGGGGCAAGGTATGTAATGCCCTTGATTCTTTTGTCAATCTAATGGTCGTGAATGACCATGGATCTTCTGACGGGATCTCGTCCGTCGACCGATACTTATCCCTACGTTGCTACTTCGGGATTTTAAGAGGGTCATTCCTCCTCATACAGGGTTGTTAAGACTTGCACATTCAAGTCATTTTTCCCGGTTCTTGGTAAATCTTTCCAAGGAGGGAATCTCTGTAAAGAGGTCTATTCCGGGGCATTTCTAGAGACAGATAAGGGGAAGCAAATTCCCGAGAATGGATTGGAAGTCTGACTTGGTTCAACTTATGCATACTTAAATTCATTTATCAATCATAAGCCATGCGTGGTTTTTTCTGTTATAAGCATATATCTACCATTTCTTATCAAAACACTGCACATACATTCTTATAATGAAAACATTCACAGTTTCACATCTTATGAGCATAATTATCAGAATACATATATTTCAAGGAGCTAGAGGCAAAACACTTATCAGAATTAACACCAGAAGTGAGTACAATTGCTGAGAGGGGTGCTCGTTTCCACCCAACCGTAGGCTTAGTGACTCCCAGCGGATTTACCACTAGCCACCCCCGAGCTGAGACCACGATGCTGTGAGACTGCGTCTCCATTTTCCAGTGACCAGGAGCGAAGGTTGCAATCCTTCCTCTCTGCTATCACTCACTCTACGTAATGCCAGAGTTCTCCCCTCGCGTTTTCCCCCTCACAATCGCTTCTACCTCACGCCTTATCCTCTTGCGAGGTTGCATGTGGTGCGATTACCCTTGCGCTGGTCAGTCATGATGGATCTACGGATAGGCGGTTCACCTCCCCATCCCTCATCAAGCCATCTACCTACCAGCCTGCGAGACATTAAATTCAGGGCCAGCGAGCCGCTTTTGGTTCTTCGGGCCAGTGGAGTCCAAATATGGTATTAATTCTCGGTGGAAGTTAACGCCACCCTCTCAGGTTCCTTCCACCGCCATCGTGGTCTCTTTTTCTGCGCATCCCCTCTCAGTAGTCCTGCAATAAAATTCATAATGTTATTCACATTTATTGACCTTTTCCTCAAGGTCCATTTACATCACATATTCACATTTATGAGTTTGCCATAGTTTTTGGCCAGTCCAGTTATTTTTTACAAACTGGGGGAAACAGGGTGTTACAGGGATATTAGTGTGTGAAGACATAACAAAGTTGGTTCAAGTATGGGTGCAATAGTTAGTTCACAAGGGTTCAACACTTGGACATTTTTTAGGTTGTAGTAGCGGTTGAGGCAACAACAAAAACAATAGAACAAAGAGTGATTGTCATAGCGCCATAGTGGTGGCTTAGACATTGCAGACATAGTTGGGGAGAAGACGTCTTTCCATGTAGCGAATTGTTTGGTTGCACACAAATTTGGGCAGAGGGTAGTGTGGATGGTTGCACATGTTACAAATTAGTGTTGTGCAAGTCAGAAAATTGGGGTTTCCACTTCACAAGGAAACTTGGGGTTTCCACTTTAGCATAATTTAGGGCTTCCACTTGGCACAAAACTTGGGGTTTCTAGAAGACTTAGTTGCGATGGGGGGCAAGAATTCAGGTGGAGACTTGGAGACCATTGATTTTGTGGATGTTGTCATGGACAACAATGAATTGAGTTGGGGGAGGATGTAAGGTATTCAACTAGAAGGGCACAAAGACATTCGACCAATTCCTTAAGAAGATAGAACTTAGGGTTGCTCTGACACCCAAGTCTTGCACTAGTTGGGAAAGTGAGTTCCTTGGGCATGCAAATGTGCCAAGGGGTTTGTCCAAGTATGAAGTGACCAAGAGATTGGGGCATGCTGACATGAGGAGTGCACCAAGGTTGGGGCACCACGGTCCCAAAGGGCACAACAGTTGACGAGCACATGGGTTCATTTGGACAAGTAGGTCCATGAAGGGGCATGATGATTTGTTTGGACGATCGAGTCTGCAGAGGGGCATGATGATTTGTTGAGACACATGGGTTCGGAAAGGGGTGCGACACCGCCAAAGGGGCAAGCTCCCTCAAGGAGCTAAGTTTCTTCACTTGGGAGGAATTGTGTTGCCTTGAGGTGATTTTGTATGAAGATTTGGGGCAACCTTCTTTTTGGATGATTTTGGGGGAAGTCTTGTTGCAGGTATCAGGGGGCATGCTAAGACACAAAATCCTAGGTTTGTGCAAAGACTTGCAACAAAGAAGAGACATTTAGATTGAACTTATACCTTGACTGACATTTAGATTGTGTGTGTTATAACATAATATTTTACTCATAGATATTGAACAAGGAGATTTGTATAGCAACTAGTTGTCTTTTTTGAAAATGAGTGAGTGTGGGTTCTCGAGCATAGAACGAGACTCCTTCTTAAATGTAGTGGTTGTTTGATCTCGTTTATGTAAAACTAGGTTTATTCAATGCCTCATTAAGAACATGAAGCTTTCTTTCTTGTTGCCCAACTCACTGACTTTCTTTCTTGTTGTGATTTCATTTGCAATACACATACACAATAACAACTTGGAACATGAATGGAAAAATGTCTCTTCCCACTCAAGACATTGTTCCTTCACTTCCACTTTTTTCAACATCATAGAATCTTCATGGGTTTTTGGTTTAATCCATCGACATAGATAGCCATAATGCATGACACACAAATTGTAGGTTAGTTAAGTTAAAAGGAAAGTATGACTCTCTAACCCCATGTTCCTTGTAAATATAAACCACAATGACATATTTTTTTTTATCTTTGCAGAGCTAAGCTTGTACATGCATATTATTGACAATTGCTCCAGGTAACCAATCCATTCCCTCCAGACACATCAACACTTAAAAGACATGTGAGTTGCATGGTAAGGAATAGGTGCCTAGCAAGATTGAATCTCGTGACAGTGAGGCACTATGACCACACAATTAGTCACATTTGCTACATCTGACAATTATAATAAGGAAAACCAAATGTGCCTTACTCCTCACAATTTATCTCTCTTGAAGACTACTACTTTCTGCGAAGAGCAATCACCATTGACAAATCATGTGATGTATCATCAACTAATGTTTGGTGGAGACTCAACTAACTATCAAAACTATGATGAATCTTTCAATAAAGAGACAACCACCATCATGATAGGCATAGTCAATCTATCAATTTGCTTTGAAGTATTATGGTCCAGAGGGCTACAAGGGTTAAGCAATATACTAAGGAGATTTAAATATACCAATTTTTCTCATGTGCAAAATTAGATTAGATACAATAGTTTTGCTTCATTCTTGTGAGGTAGCATCCTTGAACAATATGGGTTCTAAATCTAGCAAGTCATAAAAAATATGTGTGGCCACATTGGTATCAAGTCCTCAGTGGAAAAGCTAATATAGTACCATCTATCTCTAGATAATTGAAGTGTATATTGAATATGAAGGACCGTTCTTCTAAAAGTAGATAAAACAGGTTCTTAGCATCACAAACAACATCTTAATAGACCCATAAGCATAGTAGCTACGATAGAAGCACCTATGAGACAATGTTGAAAGAAAAGGCCATTCAACAAGTACTAAAGTAGAAGTAGTAGGTTTTTACTTACTATAGCCTTAGAAGTCCTCCATCCCAACAAAATTGAGTTATGAGTTCTAAATTATTTTTAAAGGAAAATTTCTTGCAATTGACTGGTAAACTAGCTATATAGTTAATTTGTATATTATTTGTAAATTCATAGCCTCGTGGTATGTTGATTTCATTTTTCTTGTATAAAGTAAGCAAGTAATAGATATAGTGGGAAGAACTAGTGTAACGTTATTATTTATCTTATTTTAGCATGCACCTATTTCTATGAGTGAGTTTAACATTATGGTTTTTTCGAATGATTTATAGTTGCATTGCTAGAGTACAACTCTAGTATGAAGCATTGCTCTAGTATGGAAATTATCTTGATGAGCTCCTTAAGCAATAGGTGTCTCACCTATACCTTGCACCATTGAGTTCGTCCTTCAAACATACCAAGTTCATGATTATTTTTGAGGTGATATTGTGAAGGCAATCAAACAAATATGCATCATATCAAAGTGGTGACATCCACATGAAAAAATTTCTTCCAAATTTACATGATGCACAACAAAAAAATATAATGTGAAACTAATAGTAAGTGATTTGTAGCATTAATCCACCTTACAAAGTTAAGTGAAATTTATATAATTGAAGCACAACAAAAAAATGTAATGTAAAACTAATGCTAAGTGATTTGTAGCGTTAATCCACCTTACATACAAAGTTCAATGACAATGCACTAGAGAAGAATCACTAAAACTTAAAGGCTTTAAAATGAATTCAAATATAAGACCAAATAAGATTGTCTCTAAATGAATTCAATTATAAAACAAGAGGAAAATTTTATTGATTAATAAAAATGAAAACTTTACCTAATTGATTCATTAAAAAAAAAAATTCAACAAAAACTCCTATCACTCACTCTAAAAGACAAACTAATTATGTATAAAAAAGAATGAACTTATGCTTTAAGTTACACTTTAATTTAAAAAACGTGTATATTATAACATTGTACACTATGTTTTAAGGTTAGTGCATTCACCATGGAGTAAGTTAATTTCGGAGCAAACAAATTCTTTTTTTCGGTAAAAGAATAAGCTTGAATCTGGCCAGATTTTCAGGGGTAGTCTGAGTTGGAAACTTGGCCACTATGACTTTGAATCAAAACCTTACCCCGGAAGTTTTGCCTCATTTTAAACCAACCCAGATACTCAAAAAATTGATCAGAACTCTAGATTGACCAAAAATTTAAAAACAGACCACCGAAAAACTGTCAAAAAAATAACTCCCGTACCCACTCACATTCCCCAAATGTCCTTTACTTACCCAAGCATGAAAAATAACTTATCAAAGTATGCAAAAATATGCCAAACTTATTTTCCATATAAGATGTCTATACATCACTTATCTAAATATAAAAAAATGTTTCTATTGTGATGTTCAATTGTTAAATTGGATTGGAATGGGAGTAATAAAGTCTTTGACCAATTCAATAAGTAAATCATTTTAAAAACTTGATTTGAGAATAATAAATTTGGGTGTTGTTTAACTATTCTATTTTTTTTATTTTTTTTGTCTGAATTTAATTATATAATACAGAATTAATCACTCAAATATATATATCCAACAATTTATTGTCTAATATCTAACAAAATTAAACAAAAAATATTTAGAAAAAAAAACAAAACATAAAACAATTAGACTAAGCATAAATTTATTTACATACACTAAATCAACCAAACTCTTATCCTATCCACAATTTGACTTCACCATTCAACTATAAACATTACATAATAATAATCCTATAATGTGCTGTATATTTGTAAAACATAAGTAAATTTCCAGTAACATCATTGTCTATTAGTTTAATTTGTTTTTTATTTTATTTATAAGCATCATTCAAATTATCAATATACTTTGTGAATCTATATAAAATTAAAATCAAAACTAAAATTAAAAAAATACATAATATCTATAATCAAATACATATTTTTAAAATTCATATATAACCAAAATCAATTATATCAAGTTTAAAATTAATAAATATATAATCATAATAAATCCAAAAATAAAACAATTTTACATAACAAATTAAACAATTTCACAACCTATGTAAAATCAACATTAATAAACAAATTGTCACTAGTAATATGTTATAACATATTACTAGTAACAATTTCACACCCTATGTAAAATCAATAATAAACAAGTTCTTCCCAACCTTCTTCTTTCAATATACATTCAACATTAAACACATTTTTCCCAACCTTCTTTCATTGTACATTTACATTCGACAGTTGGCACCGTGTTCATTCATTGCACATTCAACATCCTGGCGCATATAAGTCCAGTACACATTGTACAGCTCACAAGAACAGAGCACAAATAAAATCCAAAAGTTGCCTGAAACTTCATTACAACCATAACATGGAAACCTTGTTCATTGACAACAGAGTGATGTATTGTGAATATTTCTGTTTCTATTGTGGAAAAAACCCTAAATGACTTCTTCAAACACATGAGTGAACCCAATCCATTAAAACCCCAAGCGAGGTCCCAAAAACCCCAGAGTAACTTCAGAGTAACTTCTTCAAACACAGGAATGAACACAATCCATTAAAACCCCAAGCAAGGTCCCAAAAACCCCAGAGTAACTTCTTCAAACACAGGAATGAACACAATCCATTAAAACCCCAAGTGAGCTCCGAGAAAACCCTGAGTGACTTCTTCAAACACAGGAGTGAACACAATTCATTAAAACCCTAAGTCAGCAAAGAGAAAACCCTGAGTAACTTCTTCAGACACAGGAATGAACACAATCCATTAAAACCCCAAGTCAGCTCCGAGAAACCCCTGAGTAACTTCTTCAAACACAGGGATGAACACAATCCATTAAAACCCCAAGTCAGCTCCGAGAAAACCCTGAGTGACTTCTTCAAACACAGGAGTGAACATAATTCATTAAAACCCTAAGTGAGGTCCGAAAACACAGTACAGTAGGCTGCGCAATTCATCGAATATAATATTTGGGGGATAGAAACCATTCAATTTTACGAATCAAACCTGGCCTCCATTGACCCGAACAACCTGAGCATTAACCCACTCTCCTTCGTCACTCGCCAAGAACGCAACGAGCGGAGCCACATCTTCCACCTTCCCCAACCGCTCAAAGGGATTCGATTTGACCCCGGCTTCCACTGCGGCCTCGCTCTTGCCAGCGAAGAACATATCGGTAGCAACAGGGCCTGGGGCCACACAATTTGCAGTAATCTGAGTGCCTCTCAACTCCTGCGCCAGGATTCTCGTCATCATCTCCACCGCCGCCTTGCTGGCCGTGTAGGCGCCATACCTCGGTATCGGCATTGCCACCAAGGAGCTGCTTATGTTGATGATGCGACCCCCGCCCCCGCGGACGACCCTCTTGGCGGCTTCTCTGCTACACAGAAACGCTCATTTGCAGTTCACTTGGAAAATCCTGTCCCACTCTTCATCGGAGGTCTGTGCGAGGGTGGGATACTTTGAGTCCGTCACACCTGCGTTGTTTACCACGATGTGGAGGGGCCCAAACGCGTGCTCGGCCGTGTCGAATAGCTGGGCGACCTGGGAGGGCTCGGCGACATCGGCTTTGCACACAATCGCCCGAACACCATCACCAGAAGAAGAGGATTTATTATTGATTATGGAAGCAACTTCCTCTGCGGCGTGTTGATTGGAGGAGTAATGGATGACCACTTTGGCTCCCTTCTCCGCCATATTGAGGGCGATTTCCCTGCCAATCCCCCTGGACGCACCTGTTACAATGGCCACTCGTCCTCCCAAAGGCAAAGGCAGCCTCATCCTCTTCTCCTCCTCCTGCTCATCAGCAGTCGCCATAACTGAAAAAGCGGTTTGCTCTCCCTGGGAGATATTCTATGCAGGGCGGCCCTTAGTTTCCTAGTACAAGTACCCAATAAGCGACCCTACAGTTTCCTAGTACAATTACTCAATAATAACGGAAAAAAGCATTATCTAATTACTCAATAACAACGGAAAAAAGCATTATCTAAACGTTCTAGGGTTTTCTGTCTACTTTTTTCTGTTTGATTTTGTTCGAAATCTGGTAATGAATGGTTGGATCTGTAGATTTAAGTGGTTAAGTTTGTATAATTCTAGTGCCCCAGAAATTTTTTAACAGGCTGAATTTATTTATGTATTAAAAAAACAATTTAAACAACATAAAATAGAGATTTTATCCAAATTTACATCACCAACCAATTCTTACTAAAAAACGAAAAAAAAAACGTTTAGCCAACTCCAAAAAAAAAAAACACCCTACCAAAAAATCTGACCCAACAACAACACAACACAAGAGGTATAGTTGATTGACAGCTTGCCTTTCCTGTTATTTCAAGGTTTAGGTGGAAAATATCAGGCAGATATCTTATCCATGTATTTTACTCGTGCAAATTCCGGACCAAAAAATCTACATAGTGTATATACTTGGCCCAAAATCTTACAAATGTACATGGTATCACTGGCTTTGCCTATCGCGTCGGGATTCAAAAAAAAAAAAAAATCTGCATAACGGATATAATTTCCTTAAAAAAATCTGCATTGGTGGAAATAATTTTCCAAAATTTCTGCTAAATATTATGCAGATATTTTATTCAAAACTTTGACATGAGATGTATCGACGATGAAAAGATGAAATACAATAAAATTGTTCAAAGTTGAAATAAAATTGTCAAGAAGTCTTCAACACTACAAAGATGAAAAAGGCAGGCCCAAGAACCCAGGGAACCCACTTGGAAGGTTCAACAAATGTCTTGAATGAATCATATGTATGGAAAGTTCACTAAAATAATGTTAGCAATCTACAATACATCTTTCAACCACATAAATTAAGTTTCTTTCTTTTAACTAAGTTTTTAGTTTTTACATAAATCAAGTTTTAAAGAGAATTAAGATGTCACAAAGTACCTAGGGTTTGAATCAAATGAAGACTAAACTTTACATTGACCAAGCTTTATCCTTTAGATAAAACCAACAAATTATAAGACCCCACAAAAACTATTTTACAAGTAAGGATAACAATACAACCTTATACCCTATCATGACAAAATGAAAAGTTCACTAAAATAATGTTTTTTTTTTTTTTAAATAATCTTGAATCTTTATATTACCATAATGATAGTATACAAAAATCTTGTTGTTGGTCTGTCAATAGGGAAACTAGACCAACAACAATGCATCAAACTGTTTGTAGTAACATGGAACAATTGTTTTTTAAAATTGAAAGTCTAGATATAACTAAGAGTAAGACTATAACTGAGAATAAGAATGTCTACTGTACCAAAAGCAAAAACAATATGTTGATTTTTCCTATCTTGACAATTGTGAGGTGGGATTGAGATCCCAAAACTTTCTAGACTAGAGAACAGATTAAAAAAACAAAAGACCATCAAAGTTAGGTAGAGGGTTGGCCCTCACCCAAAGGCACCCGGGTTTGAGATTGAGTAACACGAGATAGATCCAAACCCGTCAGATGGTTTGCCATCATGTTCAACTTGTGGTCGTGGACCCTGAGTTGTCCTTGGATTTCATCAAGTTGGAGTAGAATTTCGTGCTTGTCCTCCTTTCTATCAGCCATGATGCGACCCAACAGAAGCTTCAAAAGTTAGTATATATCCACAGTGCTCAGATACTGTGAGACCTGAGTCCTTGTATTACTAGTGTTCGGGACCAAAGAGTCGATGGTATCAAGAACCTCATCATTTGAGACGAAGAGTCTCAAAACCCGAACGTCGACTTCAACTAGGTCTATCTTGACCTGGATGTGGGGAGGGGTGTGCGCTGTTGGAGCCGCACTTGTTCTTTCACCCTGCCCGAATTTTCAAAGTTTGATACTTGAAATCTGAAGATGTTTTTCTTCTCTTTCCGAACATCATAAAGCTTTCAAATCTTGTCACATGAATAGCGATACGTTTTTTGTTCTTTCAATACAATTTCGTTTTTTCGCAAGAATGTTGCTCTCTTGTTTCATTTCGGGATGTCGCCAGTTGGGCGTTTTAGATATTCGAATTTACAAGTCCCGAGTCGCGAAGCTGCGAACTCACTCTTTCAAATTTTTCACCCAAGGCATTAACTATGGTAAACCATTTAACCCTTGATTAAACATCATCAGGGTTTCGTGACTCGGCATTCGTCGAGTCTAAATCTTTGTTTTTATAGCCCCGAGAGCCGAGAACGCGATAAATCTTTTTGGTAAGCCTTAGTCAAGAACCAAGAGTAAAAAACTAACCCTCATTAAACTTGGTTCTCGGCATATCGCTTCTCGGCACATCGCCTCTCGGCATTTCCTTTCATAAAGTTAAATTATCCAAAACCCCGATTCGCGAAATCGCGACATAATTATATTAAGCCTTAATGATCGCCGCATCGCAATATCG